>JAFBJS010054929.1:27206-58124 GCA_016785265.1 Paraplagusia blochii | reverse complement strand
GCCAAAGCTTTATACTCCCAACATGAAATTAAAAAAAAAACATATCTGTAATATTTGTTGCTTGAACTGTCTCGTTATATATTGTCTTTCAAAATTTCCTTTTACATTTGTTTACAATTCTACAACAAAATACTGTGTGTCTTATAACAAAGAGCATACATCACTTATACTACAAATTCTGCCAGTATATAAGGACTACATATAGGGGGGACCCACTGTAGTACACACTTGATATGATCTTGTGGGCCAAATATAATTACATTGTGGGCCAAATTTGTTCCCCGAGCCTGAGTTTGACACCTGTGGTTTAAATCTAACTCCAACAACGGATTCATTTACTGATTCTGATAGCACAGGTGATATTAAAGACCTAAAGCTTGACTGTAGTTGTTTTAACATGACGCCAAATGAATTGAATAACAAAAAAAAACCTGCATAAAGATATAAAATGTTCTAGTTCAATGATAAGATCCATGGATCAACAGAACGCCTCAATGAACCAATGCAAAATGAGAGCAAACCATTCAATAAGCAACTGGACTTCTTCTTGGATTTGAAAGACATTCTATTCCTCAACTAAGGAATGTGACATGTGACTGCTCATTAACATCGGGACCAGTTTCTGTCTAAAAGTGTGTGACCAAAACAACTCTTCACACCTTTGTCTAATGGTGGAGGGAGTGGTCTAGAGGAGTAGAACTACTAGAGTTCCCTCTGACATCAACCAGGAACTAATGAAGTTCCTCAGTTGAGGAATGAAACGTCTTTCAACTCTAAGAAGAAGTCCAACTGCTGACAATTAAACCCTTTTTGGAGATCATGACCTGGATGAATGAGAATCTTCACAGACAGGAGCAAACCATTCATAGGTGTTGACCATTCTGGGTTAAACTCTAGATTTATTGATGTCTTTGCTTCGTCTCGTCTCACATAAACAAGCACAGCGAGTGTCAAATTACAGCGCTAACACAACTGTGGCGAATCCTCCTAATTCTACTGGGAGGAATGGGATTAATTAAAGTTTCAGTAACGCAAAGAGAAGTGGGGCAGATATGATAGAGTGAACGTCTGGAGTTTCATAGAAACATTGCATTTTTCATACAGAAAAGCCAGTGTACTGTATAGCAGTGGTCCCCAACCACCGGGCCATGGACCGGTCCCGGTCCGTGGGGCAATTGTTACCGGGCCGCAGAGAGATGATGCTCAGCTTAACACAATTTATGTTTTATTCATTATAAGACGCTCAAAAGTATTTTAATAAAGGACCAGATCCCCTTGTGTTTGAGTGTCCAGGAGATGTCCAAAAAAATACCACTTTTATGCTGGACGTTTCATTTTCATGAGTGGTATTTATCAGCTATACCTCAAAGACCGGTCCGCGATAAAAAAAATTCTAGATGTTTGAACGGTCCGTGGTGCAAATAGTTTCGGGGAACACTGCTGTATAGCACTCTAGATTTTTAGATTTTTTTTTTTTTACACAGCTGGACAAAAAACATTTAAGATTATTGACAAATGAATGGTTTATTATCAGTTCACATAACACCGGGGCAGTGGTGGCCTAGTGGTAAAGGAACTGGATTTGGGTTCAGATGGTTCCAGGTCCGAATCCGCCACACACACTGCTCTCCAGGAGCTTAAAGCTGCCCAGTGTTCACTTTGGTGATGGGTTAATTGCAGAGGTTACATTTCATTGTGTGCAGTAGTTTGGACTTTTTTCATGTCCTCACAGTGAGCTAAAGCCATGAAAAGGGAACAGGCAAGTAAAAAAAAGGGGGAAATTCAAAGATATTAATTGAACCTTGCACTGCAAATCATTCCAAAACAAACAGAAAAAAAAAAACAAAAAAAACAACCCAGATTGTTTGTAACACTCCAACGATAAAACAGATTTTTATTCACAGCCACATCAGACAAAAATAAACATACGTCCTTCCTTTTTTTTTTTTTTTCAATTCTGATTCTGATCTCTTCTCCTCCTCGACGTTTATTTTCCATCCAACGCCGTTATCAGACGCAGGAGTGTGCAGAAGCAGGAAGGAAGGAGAACGCGGAGAAAATAATTACCCTCTGCCTCAACCAGCTGGTTTGTTCATAAACACGCAATTATGATTTCATGGCAGTCCATTATATACCATCCACTCCAGGGCAGAACGCAGTGCCAAGGAACGATCAGTGAAAACATCTAAAATACTCCGCAGCCAGTAATACCTCCGCTGCTGAATGCAATTTTCTGATCTGCTTGGCGTCTCTCAATAAGAAATCAATTAGGGATTGGGAAATATGAGGAAAAGTCCCCGTCGTGTCAAGACTGTGGCGAATCCTCCGCACTGAGAGCTACGGATTAATACATTGGAATTTCCATTGGCCGTGAAGGGATCTTGAATGATTAAGCATGAACTCATGCTTTTAGAGAGACAAATTATGACCCCGCCCCCCCTACAGATGAGAGTTACTTCACATTACAGAGAAACCAGGTCGGATAAATACAAAGCTCAGAACCGTGTGTTGCAATGGATTTTACAGTAAATAATAACAGTTAATATGAAAATTTATTTTGCACAGTTAGTACACAACAAGTCAAAAATCCTCCTTGATTCAGACCTTTTGAGATACATCTATCCGTCTTCATCTGCTCTGCAGTCTCCACAACTGACACCCAAATCACACTGCACCATACCAGGACCTTCCTGTTTGTGGGGAGCCAACTAGAAGCCCATCTCCCCAACCGAGTTTGTGACCCTGCCCAAGAAGTGAACCCAGGTGTTCCACACCTCCAGGCCAAATTGTCACTCTGTTAATATTTTGTATGAAACAGCTATACATTCTATCCTTACTTCATGCCATGTCTTACACCAGGCCTTAGTAACAATTATGATCAAATCTAATAAAAATTCTGCAGAATATTTTCTATTCACAGAAAAAAAAACAAGAAAAGTGACTGCAACAGCATCCAAAAAATAATAATAATAAAAAAAATAAAAAAAATAAAAATAAATATATGTATACATATATGTATACATGTATATATGTACATGTATACATATATGTATATATACATGTATATATACATATACTTATACATATACATATATACATATATGTATATATACATATATATATATTGTTTATTATGTTTGGAAAAGTATTGCTGCCACACCTAGGGGATAATATGGGCTCTGTATCATGTAATTTTGTGATAGTATTGCGTTATATTGTTACGTATTTGGTGATACGTTTCGACGTAAGTACGTAAGAAGTCTTACGTAATGGATTAAATGTTAAACTGAAGTCGACCTGGTAGGATATGACTTGTTTACAGGATTTATTCACATTGTATTTTGATGTTTAGCTTGAGGCACAGAGAGATAAGACAGGACTTATGTCCACAACAGGACATAAGACAATTGATGCAATCAATTCGGCTCTCTTGAGGTGGAGGTGTAATAGCATGATAGGTATCACGAAAAATAACATGATATGTTGCACAAAAAAATAAAACGTAAAAGTCATTATGAAATAACGTAAAACTTATCAGGGAATAACGTGATACGTACTACAAAAAGCAATACGCTTACGTAATTATTAGGGGTGTGACGATTCACTCACATAACGATCCGATTCATATCGCGATTCACAGGCTACGATCCGATTCAGGAACGATTCATAAAAAAAAAAAATTAAACGATCGATCCAGTTCGATCTGTTTCAGTTCAGTACGATCCAAACCGATCCAAAACGATTAGTTTGCAGACCACTAGTAATTATAGGTAGAGATTATTAACTAGTAGAAAAGCAGTTTAACCAATTGTATGCCATGTTCTGTTGTACAAATTATTACTCTCGATAAGCGTAAGTATAAATGTGAAAAAAAAAAAAAAATTATAATAATAGTGACAAACTGTAATAGATCTTGTGTTATTAGCATTAGTGCCACTGGGATGAAGACTGCCTCAGGTCATTTGTTGTTGTTTAAGACAAGTCCGTGCATGAACATGATTAAAGAGAAACTCTAAAAAAAAAAGATCCTCACATCGTATTTAATAATAAGTCTATATTATCTCGTTAATGGGATTCTAAGCACATGTCACTAAATTCCAATGGCAGCCGGAGAGTAATTGGATACTACGGGAATGATGCAGTTGCTTTGCAGCATGAAAAATATAATAATTTTCCGTTTCCGCTTCCGTTTTAAAGAGAATAAAACAGCATTTCTGGTTGTATCTGATGTTATTTCAGGAGGGATTTTGTTTCCTTCTTCTCACTCGCACAGGCGGTTGTGCTGAAACTTTAGTGGAGTAACTGTGAGTCATCTAAATTTAGGTCAAGATGAGTTTCCTCCCACTCCCAGCCTCCATCAATGACAGACTCATGAAGACATCATCAACTCCTCTTCCTACGGAGTGGTTCACAAGCGGGATCTGTGCGGCAGGCTGTCTGCAGAGTTTAAGCCCCATAAACATCCACTTCAAACTGAGATCAGAGTGGAAAGAAAATTGAATGGCACGTCAGCCTTGCCTTGGGTTATTTCTCTTTGGCCATAAAACACTTTTGACTGTAACAGGGCCACTGGATGGATTCTTGTTCTGGCTGTTAGCCCCGGACCACAATCTGCTGACCCTAAACCGTGGGTTCAAGAGTAAAACCGCTCTGTTAAACCTGAAGAGGGAAATAAATGGAACAGCTGAGGCCAAGGTACGGAGAAAAAAAAAAAAAAAAAAGCAGAGGGAAATAAAACCTAGAAAAGAGAGTGGGTTCTCTAACGTGCACAGCATAAAGACTCTGTATCTTTTTGTCCATTTTGGCGGAAAAACTCCAAAAGGGAACAATTAAGATATAATTTTAATGTATTTGCGACTTTACTGTCAATCAAAACCTGGTAGTTTGATAGACCAGGGTGTTTGATGCATGTCAGCAACAAGATCTAAGAAGCCGACGTATCGTTAAGATGTCACATCCTGGGAGCAGAGGCCTCGCTGTGGAGGATGTGAAGCTCTGAAACACAGAGGCATTCTGGGAAGCTCGGGTGTATTATAGGGAGTGGTTTACACAGTGGGAGCCTCTGCGTGTGTGTGTGTTAGGGGGGTTATCTTGATGAAGCCACGAGCAGAAATGTTGTGCACACACACACACACACACATAGACACGGATTTATGCACTCACTCACACACACACACACACACACACACACAGGGATATACACACAACTGATCTACTGATACACAGTGGCCCAGCAGGATCTCGTCTTTGTTGGTTCAGAATACACACTGAGAATTCGCCCTGAACAATGCAGCTATAAACACACAATTTTTTGGAGAATGTTAGACGCACGCACAAACACGCACACACACCAACACACTCGCACAGAGGGAGTTAAAACTCCCCGGTGCTCCTGCTGCAAACACATGGGAGACAGCGAGATGAAAGAGCCTCAGATTCCCAGTGAGCAGCAGCAGCAGCAGCAGCAGCAGTAGCAGCAGCAACAGTCAGAGCTGGATCTGTTAAACTTCATTCGTTGATTTTCAGCCTCGCTGTGAGAACATGCCGGCGTTTACTCCTTCCCTTCAGCTCCTCTGCGTCGCGCAACCGAAGGGAAAGGGAGAAGTGCTAGAAGTGCTGCAGTAGTCGACTTCTGGACGTACTTAGCTCATTTAAAACTCCAAGGCACTGGCACCTCCACCACCACCGTCACATCCTTCCAAACCTCCCTCTGCGATCAATGCTCTCCTCCATCCTGGATTCACATCAAAGTCACCCTCCCCCCTCCTCCTCACCCCCCAAACTCCCCAACCTTCCTCTTCCTCCTCCTCAATCCCCTACCCTTCTGCACTGATTTGGGGCTGATCCACAGGTAACTTTTTTTTTTTTTCCCCTTCTCCGCTCCTCTCTCACTCTCTCCTACTCCTTCTCCTTCTCCTTCCAACCCCAACCCCTCCAACCCCCCACCCCCCCTCTCCACCTGTCTCTCTCCCTTTTGCTGCCTTCTCTCAGAAGCGGAGAGCATCAAAGACCACTGGGCTTCACGCCAGGGGCTCCCTGCTAAAGCAACCTACCTGGCACCCCCTGCTAACATCAACCTCCTATCGCCGCTACCGCTCTGCCACCACACCTGCCTCCCCCTCTGCCTCCCCCTCCTCTTCCGACCTTCCCTCTAAAAACTTGCAGGCAACGCACCAACTCACACCCTGCTGTATTCACCTCCCACCAGGTCCCCGATCAGCGGGGGCTGCCCCACGCTGGCTGCACATACTGTAAACAACAAGCTGTCAACAGGGCTCAAGTGTGCCAGCCATCTGATGTGACCTATGGAACAGAGTCCTGGCTGTGCCGTGCGGCTCCCCTCGCAGTAGGGCGCTGGTCAGGGGGTCTGTGTGTTTCAAAGCATATTGGGAGGGGGGGCTTGCAAATCTCCTGCCATTATTGGCAACCGTAGCTCATGGTAAACACCATGTGTTGTTTGAAGTTATTTGTTCGAGGAGTTGTCCATTGATTTGGATAATAATGTTTTTTTAATTAAACCAGACTGGGTGCATCGATAGGTTACACAGCCACCAGGAGAAGCTAAATACATTTTTTTTGGTTTTAATTTGCAAAATCAGAACAGCTGTAACAACGGTTCACGTAAAGAGGTTTTAAAAACTTACATAGAGACAAACACCTAGAAAGATGACTCCATCTTTAGAGGCTCTTCTACGCAGAGGTGTGTGCAGCCAGAATAGTCTCAAAAAAGGTACACACGCGTAAGCGCTTATTCTGAGAAGAACACACAAGATCACACTTCAAAATATGTTGTCGTGCACACATTCAAATCATGCTTTTAATTTGTGAAACTACAAAAAAATATATATTTTCCAGACTCGTCTTACGCGGAGATTATCAGATTCGCATGAGGAATTTTGCTACGTCAGTCCGTCACCAGCCAACCAGAAGTCTAACTCATTTGCAGCCAATCATGCCGCAGTGTCCCCACGAGGGTCCGTGCGTGACATCACTAAGCTGCGCCTACAAAAATGGCGCCTGAGTGTTTGAGTGTAAGTATGTAAGCATGTTATTACATAATACTCGCTCGCCATATTGCCACTACCAGACGTTATTTTTGTAGGACGTGAACTTGGAACTCGGGATCTGTAGATCGAAATAAAATAAATAAATAGATAAAATAAATAAATCTACATTTACATCAAAGTCAAAAGAGTCCTAAACATACACTAATAATTGATATATACAAATTAGGGGTGTGACGATTCACTCACATAACAATCCGATTCATATCTCGATTCAGAGGCTACGATCTGATTCAGGAACAATTCATAACAAATATTAAACGATCGATCCAGTTCGATCAGATTCTGTTCTGTTCGATTAGTTTTTTGAATCTTAAAAAAAAAATTGCAACTTTTCTCTGTTTGATTTTAGTTTAGTTTAGTTTATTTAGCGGGGGGAAAATGGAATTTCATGAACACATGGTTAAATAAGACAGATTTAGCCAAAGGCTAGTTTTCATCTGTTGTCCCCTGGCCATGATGTACAAAGGCAAATACATATGCAATAGAAAATACACATGTAAACACTTTTTATACAATTATTATATTTTTCAGCTTCATCTGGCATCTCCTTTCGAATTGCATGAACATTTGCAAGATTTATTTTTACACAATTTAATCAATATGGCCTTTAAAGCAGAGCTGTGAATCTAATATTAACCCAAGATATTTATACTGATTGACAATTTGTATTTTATCTCCATTAACAAGTTTAGCCACTTGTTTTAGTGAAATCTATGCCTATAGTTATAGAAAGGTTTAGCTGTAGACATCACTCCTGTAACCAGATTGTCTCACAGGCCTTTTTTATATATATAACCATCAATAGAATCCGTTATTGCCTTGGACTTTGTCGAGTTATTGCCGAACTGCGGTTGGAAAAACATTTATATTTTATTTTGTCCTTAAACTACTGGTGGTTCCTGCCGTTCCAGCGTCACCGTCATCGTCACCCAGTCATCAGTTGCTCTACAGAGTCGGCAAATCGTGTTGCTTTTATCTATCTTTCCATCAATCATGTCCAAACTTTTATTTTAAATGAGAGACGGCGTAAGTTTCGTCTGTGTTGTCTGCCATGTTGCTCAGATCAGAGTAAAACCCACAACCTGAACTCCAATCAAATCAGCCCACGTCACAGTTCACACCCCCGTGAAACACAACCTCCAATCAGACATGTGTGAATAGATGTATATATATATGTCTATTGGCTCGCCACTCTAGTGGGAAGAAGCAGCCAATGACGCGCATATGTCTATATACGTCAAATTGTTGACGGGGCCATGGAGCAGAAAACCGATCCACGTGCAAAAATCCGAACCATCAGACCGTTTTACTGCATTATCGATCGTTCGGGGCTTTTTGGACCGATGTACTCGGATCGTGTAGGTCACAGACAAATAACCGATCCAAAACGATTCATTTGTGCACCCCTAATACTAATAATTTATATCCAGAAGCTAAAATACACACGCACAGTAGCACACATACAGGAAAAGCATGCAAACTATTTTCACAATTACTATACAATTTTCACAAATTTACTATAAAAGGTTTCACAGAGATGGACGGATGGATGGATAGGAAGTCAGATGTTTTATTTTTCACTATGCCAGTATTCCTGCTTGGGTTGCTCAGAGTAGGAGTTGCCTCACGAAGCCGATCCAGTGCAACAACACAGCACAGTAGAATCACAGCAGGGACGACTGCAGAGACCAGGCACAAACCTGAAGGGACTGTACTCAATACCCTACATTGCAGTTAAATAACATTTCTACTCAGTGAACGCAACATTTTGGAGGACATTTTTTTTTAGTAAACCCATGCAAAATCACACGAGGTTCAAAACATACCAGTAACAGCCAGAGAGATAATTGAGCATGTAGCTTGAAAATGAAAGCAAAAGAGAGCAGAGATTTCCTGCTGTGTTGGAGATAAGACGTTGCGACAATAAGGTTTTCAACTCAAACCCAGATTCACGCCCGATATTCGTTTTGTCTGCACATCCTGTCTTTTGACACGACTCGTACAACCGCGCTCAATCGCCGTTGCCCTCCCTGAATATTGTCTACTTGGGATTATTACTGTCACTTCCCACTGTTTCACCCCACCCTTCACTCCCACCACCAACTCCCATGTCTCCTCTCAACTCGCAACCAGATTTGTGGCTCTTAATATTGTATCTGTCGACCAGAAGGACAGGAGCACAGGAAATGACATGTTTCTGCCTGGGGTGAAAAGACACACACACAAACTTACTCACACAGATAGCACACACTTGAGTATTGGAGGAGTGCGTGGAGCTCGCAGTGTAATTATGGGGAAACAGAGCAGTCAGTTACACACCTAAGCGCAGCTCAGATCAGAGGCGCGGTGTCACTCTGACACTGACGGGGAACGAGCCAGGAGTTAGTCTGTTAAAACACAATGACAGACAGATACGTCTGCTGTCATGACCACGATGACAGGCCAAATATTTGGACAAGGGAGAAAGAAGGGAAAGGGCTTTCGGCGTGTGCTGTAACACAAACATGACAAGATAATGTACGGGGTGAGAGATACAGCATGCACGAAGAGATGTGTAAGCATTGACTTATTTATGTATAGAGTTTATGTTTCTTTTTTTTTTAACAGTATTTCCTTTTGTTTGACTTTGAGACAATTTTAAAATGAAGCTTTCCAACATTACCTCAGCTGTTGGTCATGTTGAGGCCAAGTCTCTGAGCGAACTCAAAATATCTTTGCAAATGCAAAGCAACATGAGCATCTTCTGAGGAAGATTTTCTAAAACGGAAAAATTGAATTAACTTCAATCGTAATCTTCGCCCAGATGCCCTTACAACAGTTCGTCTACTGCCACCTACTGGTTCAATATCAAGTATGAAACATTTTTTACAAAACAAACAAAAGAAGACCACAGCAAAAGAAATAAACACCAGCACAGCCCCCTCTACATTTAGGCAAACATCAAGATAAATAGAATAGTTTTAAGAATTTTAATCAAAAAAAATAAAAATAAAGTAAAAAATCACTGATAAAAAAAAAAACAAACAAAAACAACACACCCAAAGATATATAAGTATCTGCCTATTCTAGTTAAAAATGAAAAAAAAAATTATAATAAAGTGCATATATTATATATATTGCATCAAAAAATAAAAAATTTCCATCATCAATTTACAAGGAAACTTAATAAAAGCCGTCATTTTCACATATGAACCTTCCTGTTTCTTGGTAGCTACAGATGTTAGATGTCGCTTGACTCTCGCTTTAATTTCCTCCTTCTTTAACATATTCCCAGAAGTGCTCTGGCGCCCCCTCCATGAGAGGTTCTCTTCACACTTTTAACCCCCCCCCCCCGACTTAATTAATCAAATCCTAGACTGCTGGAACAGGTGAGAGTTACGTATAATCAGGGTTTTCTTTCCTCCATGTCCTTGTGTTGATCAGTCCTTTTAATGAAAACAGGTCTGATCATCTTCGTTCCTACGGAGAGCGCTGGCCTGAAACACCCAGTGAAGAGGGGCATTTATTATAACTCAAACTAACGTATTCATGCAAAGTGATCTGGTAAGAGCTTTAATAACCTGTTCAGAGGTTAAGAAATATACATAATGACATTGCACGGGACGAGGATGGCACCCCCCCCCCTCTATAACCATGTTACCGTGCGTACAGCAGCATACGGACTGAGGAGAGCACGGTGTGGGGTGTGTATCAGCACTTTCTCCTCGGCTGATATAGACGTATAGCTCATTAAGTCCATAGTCTGCCATGTTCACGCTGAACCTCATCCACCTTTACATGACACAATACCACTGTAGAAGCAGCTCTGGTCTACAGACACGTGGATCCAGTCACAGCTCTGAAAAGCGCGAGGGTTCACGTCTTCGGCAAATTGTAGTTTTCTTTGTTTGTTCTGTCGACTTGTTGTTTAGTCTTCTCCCTTATCCAAATACAGGGAGAAGATTGAATTATTCCAAGCGCCGTGTGTGTGTGAGTGAGTGTGTGTGTGTGTGTGTGTGCGTTTGTTCACGATATTACGCCACAAGGGAGAAAAAGGGCCGGCTTGATAAATGGCTTAAATAATGAGGAGTCCCCTGAGCTCCAAACTTAACTACAGTGTAACGGTGTACAGTTTGACTTAACTACAGCACAAAGACTGCTGTGATGAAGACACACACACACACACAAACACACACACAGAGTGCTGAAAATACCACGGGCACACAATCTAATCTTTAAACCATACAAATGTTTAGCTCCGCGTGCACGTACACACTGATTATATAGTATTAAATAACACAAATAGTAATTAAATAAACAGTGGGTGCTGGTTAAACACCGTATGACTTCTTGCATTAGCAACACAATGGCTGTTGCAAGAGCGTGCACGACACAGTCAACATCTCGTGGATAATTGGAGCCTGGCACATTAATAAATGCTAGATCGCTCATTGTGTTAATGTTTCAATAATTTATTTTAACAGCCCTTCCAGGACCTGTGCTGAGAAATATCGTTTTGTTACCTTGTAGCATTGCAGCAGTCCAGAGCGCAACTCAATAATAGTTGTGAGAGCAGCCATGGTGGATGGTTTAGAGACACTAGGAATAGGGAGACAACAGGAGGCAGAGCTGGAGGTGGAGGAGTTAAAGATGCCGAGGTTCTCTTTAGGAGAGACAAGGATGGACAGGATCAGGAATGACATGATTAGAGGGACAACACAGACGGTAATGTTTGGAGAAAAAGGTAAAGAAGCCAGACTGAGATGGTTTGTACATGTTCAGAGGAGGGACAATGGTTATATTGGTAGAAGAATAGTCCTAAAGATGGAGCTACCAGGGAGAAGAGGACGGCCAAAGAGGAGATTAATGGATACAGTGAGACAGGACATAGAGTTGAGGATACAGAGGACAGGGGGAGATGGAAAGTGTGGACTTGCCGTGGCAACCCCTGAAAAAAAAGGTGATGGGAGTCCATGTCTAACGTTTAACGCCGTCTCACAAAGACAGAGGACCGTTCTAACGTAGCAGCACAATCTGTATCACCATTCCCACTTTGGGAACACTCTATGTTTCAAGGCCATTTTGGAAGATTTCCAAAAGAAATTCCATCAACTGTTGTGAACATTTTTTGGAAAACTTTATCTAAACAGAGCAAACATGTGGAGAGAGGCAGGGAACAGATTGTGAAGGAGTGGAGGTTTTTTTTTGACTCGGCCTTGGGCAAAACATCCGCCCTGAGTCCTGCTCCAGCTCTGCATCTCTGAGCTGTAAACCACTGCTGGCCATAGTTTGGCATAGGCAGTAATACTTTTCTAAAGTACATTTAACTCATTATTTTTGTTGAATAAAAAAAAAAACAGCCGTAATTAAGTAGAATGTATCCCCATGATACTTCGGTGAAAAAAGGCGGCATGCAGAAGTGTGGAGTAAATGAGTGGGCAAACAGTTTTTACTTTAGGGTTGGAGAGAGATTTTTCATTCCTGGTTTTATTCCATCTTTGCAAACTTGCAATTATTTCTATGAAAGGTTTATGCAACGGTAAGAAATTAACAATTCTACATTTATTCATTAACTCATTTTTACCAGTTTATTAATTATTTGGTCGCAGGGGGAGGAGTCTCCACGACTGTCACCCAAATCACACCGCACCATACTAAGAATACTATAGAAGAACACCCAGAATACTTTCTCTGGGTGGTGAACCCACTGGATGTTATGTAGGCGGGAAGGTGATATGATCAGAGTAACTCTGTGGAAAAAGTCTGATTAATATCATATATATATATATATATATATATATATATATATATATTTCACATAAAATCTAAAGCATTTCAAGATTTTATCATAAAGCAAATGTTTTAAGCTCCTGCTGGACACACAAAATGACATGATGGGCCACCTTTGGTCTGCAAGCCTTACATTTGCAAGAGCAAACTTTTCTGCCATCTTTAATGTTTTTTTTTTATTATTGGCATGCAGAAAAACATAAAAGTTGCATTCGATCTTTTACAGGGCCTTTGAAAACCTCTGCCATGAGAAATCCAAGGTCCAACTCTGATAGAACCGAACCATTCTGACCTCAAACCTACTTCTAAGGCCTTTTGTTTCAGAGCGGTGAGATAATACGTCATTTTACCATATTATGTAGGTGTTTTTGTCCGTTTTATCTGACATGCAGATATCGTATTGAGGCGATAAGTCCAAAATTAGGCAGGTTAAACTGCATTTTGTACATTAAAATTGTAAATCATATGCATCTAGTGTAGATATCGGAAACTTCATGTTCTGCCCTCTTCTCCCCGATATCCCAGCAGAAAAATAGAAATGCACAAAAAGACAGCTCTCCTGTTGCACCTTTAACATGCATTCCTGGTTTTATTCCATCTTTGCAAACTTGCAATTATTTCTATGAAAGGTTTATGCAACGGTAAGAAATTAACAATTCTACATTTATTCATTAACTCATTTTTACCAGTTTATTAATTATTTGGTCGCAGGGGGAGGAGTCTCCACGACTGTCACCCAAATCACACCGCACCATACTAAGAGCCTTTAACCCACTGGATGTTATGTAGGCGGGAAGGTGATATGATAAGAGTAACTCTGTGGAAACCTGTGGAAAAAGTCTGATTAATAACTATATATATATATATATATATGAAAATGTTTTAGATTTTATGTGGTGTATATATATATGTATGTATATATATATATATATATATATATATACATATACTGTATATATATACACCACATAAAATCTAAACCAATTTTATTATAAAGCAAATGTTTAAAGCTCTGCTGGACACACAGAATGACATGATGGGCCACCTTTGGTCCGCAGGCCTTACGTTTGCAATACATATGCAAAAGCAAACTTTTGGCATGCAGAAAAACATAAAACTAGATCTTTTACAGGGCCTTTGAAAACCTCTGCCATGAGAAATCCAAGGTCCAACTCTGATAGAACCGAACCATTCTGACCTCGAACCTACTTCCACGGCCTTTTGTTTCAGAGCGGTGAGATAATATGTCATTTTACCATATTATGTAGGTGTTTTTGTCCGTTTTATCTGACATGCAGATATCGTATTGAGGCGATAAGTCCATAATTATGCAGGTTAAACTGCATTTTGTACATTATAATTGTAAATCATATGCATCTAGTGTAGATATCGGAAACTTCATGTTCTGCCCTCTTCTCCCCGATATCCCAGCAGAAAAATAGGAATGCACGAAAAGACAGCTCTCCTGTTGCACCTTTAACATGACTCTATATGCTTTGTGTCTGTGAGTATATGGAGTCAGACTCAATATTGTGCCAAAGCATCAGAGAAAGAAAGGAAACCGTATCAGACAAACTGACCCAGTGAGCCAGAGAGAGAAGAAGCTGCTGCAGCGGCAGCATGGTTGAAGCTCCAGCAGGCGCCGGGTACAGAACCCTGCATGAATATCAAAAAGCTCCCTCCCTTTGACCTTGAGATTAATATTTAAAAGCTGGCTACGGTCTGTACACACACACACACACACACACACACAAACAGAGAGAGAGAGAGAGTTCAGTGTGTGCCCCGTGGCCACTGGTGCACTAAAGTCTTCCTCATTAACTGACTGTTCTGTGCTGGTGCTTGAATCTATAAATACTGTATAAAGGAAAAGCAGATGATATTCTGTCTGCTTTAAAACACTGTGGATGTTGATGACTGAGATGTGGACCTTACACTGGCATGGAAGAAAAACAAAAAAAAAACTCAAATAAACACGTTCTCTCCATGCCTTTGTTCCATTAAGTCATTAATCGCTGTGAAAATAAACCATATTCAGCAGAACACCGAGGCAACAGGACTAAAATATGACAATACAGACTTCTACATCTTGTCACTGCCTGCAATAACAGAATAAGAAAAAAAAAATCTTACCTTTCCTCCCTTACTAACAATCCTGCATGTTAAAACCACGTCCTAAAGATTGCAGTCCACTCACACATAAACACAAAAACTAAATGAAAATTGGACAAAAAAAAAAAACCCAATCATCTCTCTCCAGGAGGAGTCACTATTCCTTCTTCTTTCATTGACCCCTAAAGCTCCCCCTCTTTTTTTCCCCCCTCTTTGTTCATTTTCTCTTAATTCCTCAGGTTAGGACAGTCAACTGTAATATTAAAAAAAAAAATAAAGAGTGTTACTTCGCAGTGATTCTCATCCTGGTGGGTGTTTAATTGAGCATGACAAAAACCAAGGAGCTGCCACACCTCAGCTACCGTCCAACTCGACCGTAATAGGAAAGTCTCTTCATTACGACGTGGAATTTGATAAGATTTGATTCGTGAGACTCACTCACTCGCAAAGACACCGCAATAGTGCAGGTAAATATATATTTAGGATGATTGATTTTATTAAAATTAAAAGCAGCCCATGGATTTACCTCCATCAGTTTGACATCGATGTTTGTTTTAACACCATGAAACAATATTTTCCTCCTTACCACTGTTATTTTTATATTATTATTATATTATATGAATTAAAACATATATTTTTTTAAATAAAAATCAAAAAAAAGGATGGTGTTGTTCATCTTAAGTTTTTTGGGGAAATTTTTCCTCTGCATTTTACCCATCACTGTAGTGAGCAGGGGGCAGCCAGCTGAGCCAGCGATGCCACGCTCAGGGCACCTCAACGGTAACTTGGCGGTAGGGGGAATTCAACCGGGGGTTGGCGGACCCAAGTCCGTTTCCTTAACCCAGTGCTTCTCAAGTATTTTCTGTTACGCCCCTCCTAGCAAGAAGAAAAGCGCCGCCCCTACCCACCACCCACCACAACTATAAATAACAGCATTTGTCTATAAAATAGTTCTAGCTACACCTCTGCATAACATCGTATCCTTGTTAGCATAAAGAAAACAAAAAGAAAGAGATATAGTTCAACTTACAAGGATGTGCAATTACACCTTATTGTAAGACGACGGGAAAAAAGCATGTTCCCCAGGGTCACACGCGCCCCCCTCAGCATCGCATCGTGTCCCTCCACGGGGCCCTGCCCCACACTTTGAGAAGCACTGCCTTAACCAGTAGGTCACCGACTGCCACTTGCATTTCGCAAGGTTCCTTGTGCGAGGAACAGAGTGTGGGGTAGAAACCGAATTTTTTATTAATATGTTTGATTATTACAATTACAATTTCAAAAAATATAAGAATTAGAAATACATTTTGAAGCTAATGAAGCATTTTGAAGCAATGAAGCTAATGCTACAAAATATTTTTATGTTTCAATAAAATGTAAAAAAAAATGTTTGCACGTTAAAAAAACAAATCATTGGAGACCAGTTATTACGATGAAAGCACATCGCAGCTCTGAACATTTTTTCTTCCCAGATTTCTTTCTCCATCGCTGCTACTCCCAAGTCGGGCAAAGGTTCAACAGCAATACTGTAAACTCGCCGGGTGCATGTGTCACTTTTCTTTTCTCTTCTCATACGTACGCACAGACACACAATCTCACTCACAATAATTAGAAATCCCTGGCCAGGCTCAGACACACAGGCATTGTCCCCGCTTGCAGCTCTTCCTTTCTTCCACCCACTTCTGTCCACCGCTGTGCGGGATGCAAACAAACACACAAACAAACCCAGTGATGAGCTGACATGACGTCTAAGACTTGGCTTTTGTTTCATCTTCCTTGTTTTTTTTTTTTTTTTTTTTTTTTTTCTTTCCGTGTGTTTATCACAGTGTGTAAGGCCCCGGTGCCGCACACTCCCAGGAAAAGACATGATGGGGAGGCGACCTTGCTCACAGAGCAGGTTTATTTTTGCAGAGGCTGATGATCAAAAACCTCAGTGTGTGCATATAAACCAGTGCGGTGACTGGATGAGTTTAATATGACAGAAACATGGTCTGGACATTCACACAGACTCTGCTTCAGGGCCTGCTTTTTATATGTTTGTCAACACTGTGAACAGTGTTTAAAACTCTCATATGCATGTGGCAAAATAAGGCTTGGGGCCCAAATCTGGCCCACGGTGTAATTATATTCAGCCAATGAGACAACATCGAATCTAAACGTAAGCTGGCCTGCCAGTATAATTGCGTCCTGTCCCCTTTTTCAGGGGGTTGCTGCTGGAAATCAACATTTTCCATCTCACCCCGTCCTCTGTATCTTCTACTCTGACTCCAACTACCTCCATGTCCTCCATCACTGCATCCATCAATCTCCTCTTTGTCTCCTACCTGGAAACTCAATCTTTAGGATCATTCTTTGACCAATGTGTCCACTGTCCCTCCTCTGAGCGTGTCCAAACCATCTCAATCTGTCTTCTCTGGCTTTTTCTCCAAACCTTCCTGTCCGTATTGTCCCTCTAATGACCTCATTCCTGATCTTGTCAGTTTGTCCACCAGTATATAGTCAATAACAACTGGGTTTCTTCTTTTTCTCGCATGTGGAAGGACAAGAAATGGCTACAGAAAAAGAGACAAAACAAGAAGGAAAAATATTAATCTAATAATGAATTTCACATGTTATTTTAAACATTAGGTTTGATTCACTATTTAGTGGCAGTGGTGGCCTAGTGGTTAGGAAAGCAGACTTGGGTCGGCAAGGCTTCGGGTTAAAATTCCACAAGCTGCCAGGTTGCCATTGAGTTGCTCTATGCATGGCATCGTCCCGACCCACAGCATGGGTGACAGCAGGGTGCAAGCTGCCCCTAAGACCCGGCAACGGACAAGCAGATGAAGATGAATGAATTATTGTTTCTGCATAAGAAACCTCCATATGAAAAAACAACATCTACATTACATATCTGGGGAGATGAGACAAAAAGTTTGACACCCTGCTCATAAGCTTCTGACCTGAAGTAGAATGTTGATGTTATGTAATGTTTACTGATTCTTATCTTATCATTAAATATAATAAACTTTAGATCCAAATTATTGACACTTCAAACACTCAACGTGTCCCTAAGAGGTGATTTAATCCTCTTTATCTCTCGGCTTCTTTAGTCATCATCATCCTTTCAGTTCTCCCACACTCCCGTGCAACTTCCCTACGCCTCTCTGTCTAATGTGTGATATCTCCCGAAATCGCCTCCTCACTTCCTGTACCCCTCTGTCCTTCCCGCTTCCACAACGTCTCCACTCCCCTTTCATTCTGACATCCTCCACCCCTTAAATCTCCTCGCAGCATCTATGAACACATCTCTCCTCTCCCCTCCCTATACAGTATTTATCTCCTTCTTATCTAGATATCCTGCCCTCCCTCTCACTCTCTTCATGCATGCATATCTGTCTGCATCTGCTCTCTCTCCAGGTTTTCATGGCAACAGCTCCGATACTACTGGGCTGCAGAGGGAGAAATGATCCTGAAATGGTAAATTGTTTACTTCTGTCAGCTCAGTGCCTGCATTAGGCTGCACCCCATTTCCACTAACGCTGGATAAAAGTAGCGAAAGAGGAGAACAGATGAGGGGAAAAAAAAAAAAGCTCCGATACTACTGGGCTGCAGAGGGAGAAATGATCCTGAAATGGTAAATTGTTTACTTCTGTCAGCTCAGTGCCTGCATTAGGCTGCACCCCATTTCCACTAACGCTGGATAAAAGTAGCGAAAGAGGAGAACAGATGAGGGAAAAAAAAGCAAAAAAAAAAAAAAAAAAAAAAAAAAAACACAGCCAAACAACAAAATCAAGTAATATTCATCATGGTAATTGTGTGGGTGCTTTGGGTTTGCGGGCGGCTGGGTGCCGATGAGGGATGGCGCTGCTCACGGGCCTCCCTGATGTTCATGAATCACAGCCAGCGTCGCTTGCCGGCCCTCAGTTGCCATAAAACAAAAGATGGAGATGAAAAATGCAGCAATTAAGTGATTTGATTTCTGCTCTACCCTACTGTCCTCCTTTCTACCATCCCCCATCACCCCCATCCTCACACACACACACACACACAGTGTCTACAGTGTAATGTGTAAACAGGCATTGTATCAGTGTGCACAGAGAGGGCACAAAAAACAACCCCAAACGCTATTATAATAAGTGTTGTATATGAAACACTCAGACTCACACACTCTCACAGTTCTCAGTACATATTACCCTTGAGGAGTCACCTTGAGAAACCGGATGGGGCCACTAATAAATATTAGAGATCTTTACAACACAGATTATATGAAATTAACCCTGATAAAACCCGGTATCAGTGCAGACGTTCGCCCTGAGTGAAGCAATACATGTGGTAACCATTTCTCGTCTTGACTGTGGATCATTAGGATCGCATTTTGCAGAGGATGGCGCCAGACAACGAGGGTGATATACTGATTGAATCAACCAAACACATGCATTTACCAACAGAGATACATATAATGTGTATGCAAATCTAAAAGTATATATATTTAAATATATATATGTATATCCCCACTTAAAATAAATAATTTATAATTTTTGATTTAATCAGGTAAAACCTTTTAATGCATTCTAAAACTTTTGCAGAAGTATACACACTATGGAGCCAACGCACTCACAGCTGTTTTGAACATCAAGTTCCAAAAGCTCAAAAACTTACATTACTTGCTGTTGTGTACTCACTGTTCCAGCTCTTATATTACTTCATTATAAACTTTATCCACAGCAACACTGTTACTGTTCAGATTTCTTATAAAATTATCTTATATATTTATATTTACCATTTTATGCTTTCTGGATTTAAGGTCCATTATATGAATGAAATACAAATATATATGGCCATATATAAATATATATACATGTGTATATTTATATATATATAGAGGGAGAGAGTGAGAAAGACAGGGGCAAATTTATATATATGTATATATATATATATATATATACATATATTTATATATATTATATAACATATTATATATATGCGTACATGTGGGTTGAAATCCCATTTTGTCCTACTATGTACATGGAGCCACTACAGCCAGTGGTCACTGCCCCCCAGTGTTAGGTTTACCTACGACCAACTGTTTAACTATGATTGACAATCATTACAAGACAATTTTTCGTCCCGTTGTTGTTACTGATATGAAACATTCCACAAAGCAACACCATCTCACCCATCTCACCCATCTCACCCCTCTCCCCCTGTGGAACAAATGTATTAGAAGGATCTACCTCCTACACACTGCGGTATGGAGACTGCACTGTGTTTAAACACTGCACCCTATGAGAAATGTGGATGCTTTAACATTGTTTAGCATGAGGGGTGGGGGCTTGCTTAATGGGACTTGGCTAAGCATGTGTAATTAAGAGCAAGGGTAAGTGGTGAGTAGCAGGGAGCATATTTTGTGTGCACGTGTGTGTGTATGGTATATTTGTGTGTGTGTGTGTGTGTGTGTGTGTGTGTGTGTGTGTGTGTGTGTGCATGATATGGTTGCAGCATCGGCCTATGATGGAGTGCTTTGCGGAGCCAAACACCCATTCAGCAAGCTGTGTGCTCATTAATCCTGCCAAACTCTACTTGTTACATGCACGCACAGGAAATCATGAGCCTAGGTAAACAGGGAACTGCTGCGATCCATCACAGCGTGCCAGCGGACACCACAACACACTCATACACACACACACACACATACACATACACACACGGTGGCGCAAATATGACGAGGCTAACGTCCATATAAACATTCAGTGGAGAGACAGGGAGAGACAAGTGCAGCGGCATAAACAGCAGCAAACCATATCACACTGTTTAAGTTGTATTTCTGGTATTTTGTGTTTCTATTTCTGGTATTATCACTTTCACACTAGTCCTACAGTGGAAGACATAGAAGAGTTCAGTGGACCTGCTGGGAAACACTAGTTACTGTGCATGTTTTTTTTTTGTTTTTTTTTAATAGTCTAGTATTCACTTAATGCAGGCATAGGCAAACTACAGGATGCTGGATGTGGCCCGCCAACGTTGTCCGAAATGAAACAATTTATTTATATTTTCATTATACTTTTGCCTTTTGCTGCAATAATGCGTTTCTCCAGTAGATCATGTCATGAGGCTATTAGAAATTGTTGAATGGAGGATTTTAGGTCGTATTCATGACTTTTACGTGCCATTTATCCAAGTTCAATCTAACAATCCATCTTTCTCTGCATACACATACCGCAATCTTGATTTGAATTGCTACTATATTTTACTAAAAATATATGTCTATTTACACCACCTTATAATATAGCATATTTTATGTCCTCAGTGTGTGTTAATAATGTATTTGTACACAATATGCGCCGCACATCGCACAATGCACAGGTTATTTTAGTTGTATGTGTATACGCATGCATACATGCACGATATGCATACATCTATGTATATTTATATATACATGGGTACACTCATGTAATGGATATATGTTGGCTAAGGTAACATGTATATGTATTTTTGTGTATATGTTTGTGAATAACGAACATACTGTTTGGACATATATTTGCCTATATATGTGTATAGGTGTGTGTATATGCGCAGGCATATGTAAATCTGGGTGTGTTTGTATGTAGATATATATATGTACACGTGTGTGCGGGTTTACACATACACATACACAAAATAATGATGTTAATAGAACTCTATAATAGCGTTATATTGTCATAATGAAATATGATAACAACAACAATTGAGATTGTGACTCAACAGCATTGACTACCACTTAAGCTACTAACACTGCTAGCATTAACCGCCCTACGTTCATGTGTATGTATGCTACGTACAATACCTACTAACATCTACTACGTACATGACCTACTAACATCTACTGTTCTCTGTTCTGGTTGTACATATATACATACTTATACATACTTAACCTTACCCATATTGTTCCTAATGTATCGGTCTTTTTTTTTGTACTTGTATCTAACTTGTTCGTTGCTGTCGTTCTGCTGGAACCGTAAGCTAGCTAGCTAGCTAGCTATCTATCTATCTATCCATCTATCTATCCATCTATCTATCTATCACTTATGTCTTACTGTATTTTCTTTGACCTACTGTGTCTTATTCATTACCGAGTCACAGGGAACAGTCTCCACCGCTGCCACCCAAATCACACTGGAGCCTACTGTGAGCCTCCCTGTGGTTGGCAGGCCCACATTAATAAACCCACAAATACAAGGACCCGTACAGAGGACTCGGATTCAGTATTCAGTACAGTGAACACAGTTATCTGGTCAGTGGACAGTGGTGGTGATGGACTCATCGTTAAGGAAGGTTACATGTTCGAATCCAACGACTACCAACGACTATGCTCTGAGCATAGCACCATCCCAGCTCACTGTTCCACCAAAGAAATACCCAGGTTGTGGACGTTGTGTGCAGTGGTGTGGATCACAATGTCACAATGACAAGGAGTTTGCTCTCATTTCCTATTTAGTCCTTGGTCAAAATCTTTTTTTTTTTTTCACTTTTGCAGAAGATAATTTATGATTCTTTCATTATAAAACAGGACGCCATCTTAATATTGCTCCAAAAATAACTCTCTCCTCCGTAGCAGACAGATTCCATCCAGCTCTGGCAAAGGTCCACAGCTTGCTATTAGTAGAAAGAAATACTGCCACAACGGCTGAAAAGAAATCAATAGAGCTTGACCCCAACTTGATCTCTCGTTGAATGGAGAAGTTATGGGACCACACCGGCCTTGACATTAGCTTATTTGACGTATATGTTCCCAACAACAACGCTCCGTGCTCTCCATCCTTCGTTCTTTCTATTTATCCTTTAAGTCACTTTGTTTCCTCTACCCTAACTGCCCGTGAGTGTGTACGCATACCTACACGGACGCCCCGGCACAACACAACCACATGACAAATGCTGTGTGGTGCCAGTTACACAGCCCAGTGGTTTGATGCAGTGCTGGAGCAAATCTGTTATATCTCTATGCCTGCCTGGCTGGAGTATTTACTGAAGCCATCAGCCAAACGCTGCTCCATATATCTTTGACAGAGAGGGGAACAATACTATTTACACCAATTTAGCCCAGGGAGGGGGAATTTCCAGTTAATGGACATTTTTTTTTTTTTTTTTCCCTCCCGTGTCTTGTTTTAACACCCAGTTTTAAAATTGGCCACCCTTCAGGAGGACAGATGAGACACACTCCCAGACTGCCATTCAGTGCTAATAAAGTCTTATTACAGCAACAAAATATAAAAGGACCGGTGCTGTGACAAACAAGTCTGGTCTGGATTTTACTACACCCCTCCATCACAGCTAAATAAGATCTGGAATACACGAATCAACGGGTTGCCTGGTGCAAAAATAAAGGAAAAAAAACTGGATTCATTCATTAGAACGCCACCTTTTTCGGTATATACAGCCTTTATATTTCTCTTGTATTTATATTTGGCAACCACTTTTGTCTAAAGTGACTTAAGGGAGGACTAACATTATCAAAGATGTGATTCTTACAGGAATCAAACCCAGGACCATCTGCTCTAACCATGGAAACCGGTCGTTTAAATGTGAAGCTCAAGTTGAGCTGCTCACAATATTTGCTCAGCGATCCTCTGCTCCACTGGGGCTGTTGCTGGTGCAAGCACTCACAAGGTTACAGGTCATGTGGTCACCCAGGGGCCAATCAGGCGTTAGTGGTGTAGCAGGTCTAGGTCAGCGGGGCCAGGTCAGAGTACAGGACGGTCTTATGGTCCACAGGGTTCGATAAACATGGAAGGGGAATTAGTGTATGTGTACCTACAGATACAAACAGCAGGTAGCAACATACAGAGGTTGACGGTTACATTTTAACTGTTCCAGGAACAGACTCAACGAGACGTTGTTTTACTATATATAAAACAGGCAGACGGCAAATCATTTACAAGTGAAGTTTTGTTGAAAGTGTTTTTAAGCAAGACGCTTCAAGATATTGAGAGAAAATCTTCCAGAATTGTGTTAAACAGCAATTTTATTTTTATTTGAATGCTTCTATAAAACAGACGGAATGCATTAGAAACAACAATATTTAAATACAGTTATTAATCTAAGGAAATCATTTAAATCCATTAAACTTTATTACATTTAATATTATAAGGAATGTGTGACTGATTTTATATGTGCATCCATTATTTATGCAACTCATACAACTATGCTTTTATTTTACTATTATATTTCTATTTATCCTTTTGCATAGTTTATATTGTACGTGCTGCACAATGCAATTGTTTGTGTGTATGTATGGGTATATGAACATATGAATGTGAGCATAGATAGGAATGATATGCATGTATACACACACACACATAATTGATTGATTGATTGATATATACAT
Source organism: Paraplagusia blochii (assembly GCA_016785265.1). Lineage (NCBI taxonomy): Eukaryota > Metazoa > Chordata > Actinopteri > Pleuronectiformes > Cynoglossidae > Paraplagusia > Paraplagusia blochii. The sequence continues at coordinate 33,833 of JAFBJS010054929.1, read as the reverse complement.
ATATATACTATGTACTATGTATTATGTACTGTATGCAACTAATATACGTGGCCCTGGGAATGTGGTTTTAAGTATGACTGTATTTGCTTATGTATAACCAATTTAATGTATTGAAATGCTATACAAGCCCATGTATGTATGTACATGTATGTTTATGTATACGTATATACGTATATTTGTGTTTATATATATGTATGTTTATGTACTTTATATATAAATATACAGTATATACATAGGTTGTGCATGTGTAGATATATGTATACGCAGTACATGTGTGCGTGTGTATAGTTATACACACACACTGTATTTATATATGTGTATTATAATTAGATAATAATACAAACTTAACACAGCAGTAATGTTGGCATAGTGAAACATAATTGCAGATACGCGACAACAGCATCCATCTAGCTATCTGTCTGTCTGTCTATCCGTCTAACTATCTGACTCTGTTTTCATCCTCTGTCACTTTAATAAAATGTTTCCATTCAAAAGCGTTGACCCACTGGATATCTTTCGAGAAACGCGTGAGCTTAACAAAATAATGACAGGCAGCCTCCATAAAGGTCTTTTCCTTCGTAGTTTGCCGTCTTACAAAAACAAAAATGTGACCTTAAGAACCCTGCAAAACGCACCATCACTGTCTGGATGACGAAAATAGAGCTGCGGCTCGGCGACACACAACAGAGTCTAACAATGAAGACTGTATGAATGCAGAGCTGTCAGTCAGGGGAGACCTATCCATCAACAGGGCAACGTACAAATGATCATCTCCTGGAATCAGAGCCTGGCGCGTACACACATACTTTCAGATACTGTAGTTAAGTGGACACATACACACGTATTTAGACACAGAGTAGAACTAAAGGCAGAAACACACGCATTTATGTACAAAAACGCACGTAAAAACACACACACGCAGCCAATTCAGTGAGTTGGTGCCCAGACTGTAGAAGTCATCAGGGACCTGTAAAGCATTACCCTCTGCGTGACTCGAGCCACTCCAGAAATAGCCTCTGTAATGTATTCTTACCGCCATCGTCTCTTTTGCACAATAGTGCCCTTAATAACACACTCCATTTCTGTTGGCATAAATAAGGGCTCCATTTCCATCTTATTTCATGCAAATGAGCGCGCCGGCGCCCAAACAGGTAGTGGGAGTAGCGTGTGTGTGTGTGTGTGTGAGTGGAGTGTGCTGGTGTGTGTAGTCGCGCAGTGTAGTGGCATGATTGGGGACGAGCGAATTCAAATGAGCGTTGGAGAGACCCCACAATGTGCCAATGACTCCCACGCCAGCCTGCCAACGGCGTGACAGACAACGTCACTTACAGGCTCCGCCGCCTGCACAGGGTGCCATTACAGGGGCCAACGCAAAACCAATATTTATCCAGGCAAATGGTTCTCAGGAGAGAGATTATTGATGCAGACACAAGAGTTGCACTCTGGTAGTAGGTGCTGCTCCGGCTTATTACCATGGTATTTGCAAACTTCTCTGATTCAGTGTGTTTGGGTACGCGGAGACTACTTTTAGTCACAGAGTACATAAAGTCTCAACAGGAAGTGATTGTAGTGACAAGAGGAGCTAAATGCGTGGCCCGTGACAGCGACAGGCTTATGGAAAACAAAGATCATGACATTTTTACAAAAAAAAAAAAAGCTGCAAAGGAGAAACCCAAATAGATGCTTCACAACTCCGATGCCACAGGTTTAGAATCCAAGGGAAACAGATTTTCATATCTGTAAAAACCAAATACACAAGTTTCACACTCTTTACCACATAAGAAATAACTATAAATTCAGTATTTTTTTAGATAGATATTATACTATTAGTGTGACTGATCTTCAGTTATTTTTAAGTGTTAAGTTTAACAAAGTTTTTTCCGTACAACTATATACTTCAACTACATTTAACTCAGGATTCAGAAGCTTAATCTTTATAAATGCATCCTATTCTGCTACAGGGTTAGTGGGGGCCAAGTTGCAAAGGAACTGGATTTGGGTCCGGACGGTTTGAGGTTCGATACCACCAGCTGCTAGTTTGCCACTGAGGTGCACTGTCCCCACACACTGCTCCACGGGTGCTGAAAGCTGCCCAGTGTTCACATTGGTGATGGGTTGGATACCAAGGTTGTGGTCGTGGTGTGAGGTGGTTGTGGATCACAATGTCACTTCTTTCTTTCCTTTTTTTCTTTTCATTTCTTTGCTTTTCTACAGGTTTTAGTCAAATTCCTTAACCTCTAATGAATTCTTGACTAACTAATCCACCATACTTCCGTACTTCACTACTCTCAGACTGATACTCTACTAAGAACACACACACACAGAAGGAGATATGGTACACTAGATATGATAGGAGTAAGTTATCCTGCAATTTGTGTCATATTAAGTCATATGTCTGTTTTTGAGTTCATTTCTACATAAAACATCAGCCTTTATTCCACACTTTAACCACTGTATTGTTGTGTAATGTTGTGTGTCAAGGGCTTAAGTGCAGCACCATGTCATCAAGCCCACACGGGCCAAACAAGCTCTGTCTGACCTTCCATGTTTAACTGAGAATAATCACTGACAGCAGGTTGTTTCACAAACTCTTTCATCAAGTCATTAGTATTTACCTAATGGTCTCTACCACTGGATTACTTTAATCATTCTGGCTTTGTCAGAATATTTTTTTTTTATAATAAAAAAATATATATTTAACTTCAATAACATGTTGTAATATTATAAAATGCCCCTCTGTCACACAGTATCTACCAACCATTCTGCAATATGGTTATAACAAGACTTAATAAGATGGCAGAAAACATATGTTTTAAAAAAAAAATAAAAAAGATGGTGCCATGCTATGTGCACCTCAGTGGTAACCTGGCAGCTGTTGGACTCAAACCTGACACCTTCTCTACTTAAGTCAGCTTCCTTGACCACCCCTCATGCCCTCCCTTCTTCTTTTTACGTTTGGGTAAAAAACAGACCAATAAAACCAACAAAACCAATACGTTATTATTTCAGGGTTTTTTTGTGTTTGTAACCGTGGACAACATTTGACAAATAACGTTTTAAGTCGACAAAATATGAAGTAAATAACTGTATGAAAGATTATTTTTAGCAATACTTTTTCATTTCAGACATTTTCCATGACACGTTACTTTATCTATTAACTCGTTTTATAGTTCAGGTATGATTCTAAAACAGGGGTGGGCAAACTCTGTGACCCGCGGGCCACAATTGGTCCTAAAATTAGACACTGGGGCCGAGTCAAGAGCAGAAAATGGAGCGTTGGTTTGAACGGCGATGATTAGCATGTGAACAGCAAGAATAAATCTAAAATTGTAAAATTTCTAATAGCCTCTATTATGTCATCTAATGGGGGGAAACACGCATTGCGGGAAAAAGTGCGTTGAAAATATAAATAAATTATTTGATTTGGACAATGTTGGCGGGCCACATTTAAAAGGGCAACGGGCCGCATCCGGCCCCCGGGCCTTAGTTTGCCCACCCCTGTTCTAAAAGGAGTTTTTTCTCTGATTTCCGTACAGATATGACCCAATGAATCAAGTCAAAAAGGTATTAAAATCTGATTTCTTTTTCATGTAGATGTATATCAATATAAATTACTATATTTTGTACAGGAGGAATCGTGTATCTGGCTCTTATACACATCTGGTCCGGACGGTTTGAGGTTCGATACCACCAGCTGCTAGTTTGCCACTGAGGTGCACTGTCCCCACACACTGCTCCACGGGTGCTGAAAGCTGCCCAGTGTTCACATTGGTGATGGGTTGGATACCAAGGTTGTGGTCGTGGTGTGAGGTGGTTGTGGATCACAATGTCACTTCTTTCTTTCCTTTTTTTCTTTTCATTTCTTTGCTTTTCAGATGTGTATAAGAGACAGCAACAGAGTCTAACAATGAAGACTGTATGAATGCAGAGCTGTCAGTCAGGGGAGACCTATCCATCAACAGGGCAACGTACAAATGATCATCTCCTGGAATCAGCTTGCGTCTGTCTCTTATACACATCTAGATGTGTATAAGAGACAGGGTTAAGGAACCGTGCTGGGGTCCGGAGGGTTCCAAGTTTGAATCCACCAACTGCCAGGTTCCGGCTGAGGTCCACTGAGCATGGCACCGTCCCCACTCACAGCTGCCCACTGTTCATTTTGGTGATGGACTAAATCAGACTTGGACAAACTTTTTGACACACGGACCACGATTGGTCTTAAATTTGGACACAGGGGCCGAGTGCAGAGCAGAAAGATGAGTCGTTTGTTTGAACTAAGATAAATGGCAGGTTAAAGTTGTGTATAAAACCTAAAATACTTCATTTCTAATACCCCTAGTACCCCTTATGATGTCATCTACTTCTGAAACACATAATTGCAGGGAAGAGCAGATGTACAGTATAATAATAACATAAATAAATTATTTGATTTGGACAATGTTGGCGGGCCACATTTAAAAGGGCAACGGGCCGCATCCGGCCCCCGGGCCTTAGTTTGCCCACCCCTGTTCTAAAAGGAGGGACCTAACAATTTAACATCTTTGTGAGTTTTTTCTCTGATTTCCGTACAGATATGACCCAATGAATGAAGTCAAAAAGGTATTAAAATCTGATTTCTTTTTCATGTAGATGTATATCAATATAAATTACTATATTTTGTACAGGAGGAATCATGTATGGTGCTGATCAGGGTTATAATAGTTTTGGATTTTTCAGTGTAGTTTCGTTTTAGTTAGTTTTGCCTTTTAGCACATTAGTCTTAGTTGGTTTTAGTTTTGTCCAAAATGACTAGTTTTAGTTTAGTTTTAATTAGTTTTGGTTTTCGTTTTAGTTTTTGCGAAGTTCGAACAAAGACGAAAACGAAGGGTAGTTCATTTCTAATTTCAGTTAGTTTCAGTTAGGACACATTTTCGTTATAGTTAGTTATAGTTTTTTTAATTTAATGATCGTTTTAGTTAGTTTCAGTTAACGAAGGGTTTTTTTCAGTGATCGTTTTCGTTTTTTCGTTAGTTGATAACCCTGGTGCTGGTGGCAATGCTGGTGGCAGCAGCTGATTTCTGCTCCTGCTGCAGATTAACATCTTGTTATTTTATACTAAAGGTGCAAGTAAGGAGTGAGTCAAACACATACAGTACATGTCCTGCTCTTGTTATATTTTTCTCATTTATTTCCCTCTTATAAAGTTTATTCAGTGTTTCCTAGTAATAAGTTGCCCGTCTAGCAGTGTGGGTGTTTTTTTTTTCTGAGCTTTTCCCTCGAGAAATAAACTGAAAATTAAGTTTGAAGTTACTTCTGAGTTTCTTCTCCAATGCTGGACTTACTGCTTGAGAACTACAGGTGGACGTGAAGGCACAAGAGCAGGTGGAAACTCCAGATGTACGACACACAATCAGGTGTTTCATGTAACATGAGCAACACTTGGCGTAATGACTACAATTTGCACCAATCAGTGCTGCGGGGTGGGAGAGTGGACGGACGGAGGGGATGGATCTTATTTTAAGGCTCTTACTCAGACTCGGTGAAAGAGGAGGTTGATTGTGATTACATAACGTATTTGGCAAACGCAGGCCTGGAGAGGCAGTTGGTAAAAGTCGAGGGAGCGGGAAGTAGATGCTGAGAGGAGAAAAGGTTTACAGGAGTCGATGGTGGTCAGATAAAACAGCTCCTCGTTCGCTGCAAGGAAAGGTTAATGTCTCTCTCTCCATTTCTCCACCTCTCCCTCCCTCGCTTTCCCAGCTGAGGTCTGTGTGACTTACAGCAGGTCCAGACTGCATTAGATTAAATCATAAATTACCCAGCCACCCCCATATCTGCATCCCCTCCCGTCCTCCCCTCTCTATCTTACCCTTCCCTCTCCGGTTCTCTTCCTATCTCAATCTCGCTCTCTCCCTTTATTCTTCTATATTCCATTCCCCGTGTATTTCTCCTGCTCCCCCACTATTATTTCTCCCCAGCTCTAATCATTATTCTCTTTTTCTTCACCCCCTCATTCCTCTCACTCTCCCCGTCCTCTACTTTATGAAAGCCTTTCTGGTAAAGCCCTGCTACAGTGGGGGTTGGACAGTGGGACGTGTGCTTGCAGCTACAGTGGTTTTGTTTAGTGTTACAGTAGTCTGGAGTGGCTTGTTACCACCGATGGGAATAACGCCGGGTAAAAAGAAACCACGTCGGGCGGATTTACGTCAGTTACTTTGTCAGTAGCAGGTAATAAAGCAAGATGTCGTAATTGCTGTTGCAATCTTCTTAAGGCGGTTACAGCTGTGTATGTTACACAGCAGAGTTCTGTTACAAAAGGTTATTTTGTTGTCTGTAGACCAGGAGAAAGAAAGACGGAAACAAAGGAAGGAGAGCAAACTCCTTCTCATTGTGATATTGTGATTCACACCACTGGACAACAATATAATGTGACCTCTGTCTTTAACCCATCACCAAAGTGACCAGTGGGCAGCTTTGAGCGTCCAGGGTCGCAGTGAGTGGGGACTGTGCCTTGCTCAGTGGACCTCAGTCGGAACCTGGCAGTTGGTGGATTCAAACCTAGAACCCTCCAGGCCCCAGTCCGGCACCACTAGGCCACCACTGCCCTCACTGCCTGAATTTTAGTACTGGTAAGTAAATAAATATATATAG
>JAFBJS010054929.1:16180-27091 GCA_016785265.1 Paraplagusia blochii | reverse complement strand
ATATATGACTTACTGGGGGCATGGAGGGGGGTTCCTTAAATTTAACACGGAACCCAAGTCGAAATCTTTCTGTTCCTTACCCAGGTCAGGAGGATGGAGGATTCATGCCAACCCAATGCCATGCTTAAAGGAAAACTGGTAAAATGCCTAATTAATATGAGAACCGCAACAATACAGGAGAAGGCCAGGGAAAAGTTATTCACAGCATAAACCGATTAAATTATTTGGACAAATTTGGTGGGCTGGATACCAATGCTCTACGGGCCACATTTGACCCCCGGGCCTTAGTTTTTTTCCAAAGCCTGTTCTAAGCCTATAGGGGAAACATGGGTATGGCAGGAAAAAAAAAAACAGAAGTATAATGATAAGAAAAATATATTTTTTAAAATTTGGACAGGCTTGAGGGAAAAGCTGAACAAGACACTTCTGTTCCCTGTGTCTGCTTTAGCCACAGGTTTCAGCTAAGAAACAGGAAGTTATAATAAGAGATTAGGAAATGTGATGGCACTAAACCTTTTTTTATTTATTTCACTAAAATATCTATCTTATATGATTGCAAGCTATAGCAGTCATCATGCTCGCCTCACAAGCAAAAAACAGAGTCCTGGGTTCAATTCCCCAAGTGTCAATAATAACGTCAATCCTCTTTTGCAATTTACGTTGGGTAAAAACATCTGCTAAACTCATAATCATAAGTGTGAATGTGAATGATCATACTGTCGTCAGACAAAGATTCTGTCAGTGTCTACGTCAAGTGAGTCAAGTTTACCCCAACCTCTGTCAGCCACTCCTGCAGCAACAACACTGAAGGCTAAGAACATCAGTGTTGATCCCTGTATACAGTACCAGGTGTATCACACCTGGTATTGTAAAGAAGTAGACGGTGCAACACCATCCAAGCAGCCTGAGCTCCACGTTTCTGCTCCACACAAGGTCGTTGTACAGAGAGAACTACTGTACACTGACTGATTGTCAGGTACGTTGTTAAAGACCGTGCTGCCTTTCAGTGCCATTTATTCCGAGCTCTCAGACTGAAGAAGTGGGAGGCTGGTGGGTCGACCTTCATTTGTCAAATCAGACCACAAGGATGGACTCTTTTGATTTACTTGATGAAAAAAAGGGATATAATATAGGTATCATGCACCTAAGTCGCGATTGCCTCAGTGGAGGGACTGTCCAGTCTGGTCACAGAGTGTGTTCACCTGCTGAGGACCAGGCTCTCTGACTTTGGAAGCTTAGTGTTTAAGGAAGAATTTCTGTCTTATTGCTGAGGACGTACGGGGTAGACCATAGGATAAGTTCAAAGTAGAACATAGATAAAAAATGCATCCATGTAATCCATTTTCATTTACACTATTTTGTTGCTGAGTTGCAAGGGACAGCAGTCTTCACGAATGACACCCAAATCACTGCTCTTCACAGCTCCACACCTTCCTTCCTGGGAGGTGTTAGGAAGGTGGTGAGTTTTACACCAATGATGGAGAAATTGCCTCAGGGGCAACGCGGAGGCAACGTAAGAATAGTTGAATTTTTAAATTAGCTACTGCTACTTTGGATTAATGTTGCAAACAACAATCATTTATCATTTATTCATTCATCTTCATCCGCTACTCAGTTAGCAGAGCCAGCAGTCTCCACAACTGCCACCCAAATCACACTTCCACAAACCTGTGGAACCTAGTCTGCTTCCTTTAACCGCCAAGCTACCTTGGCTTCAATAAATATGTGTTATCTTTAGTCATTAAACACACAAGATATGGCTGCAATAGTGATTTTGCACAACAAAGAAGTGAATTTTTATTGCAATAAATACTTTTCTTGGTCAATAAGTTTAAAAACGGTGAAACTTGTGACTAAAAGTAAGTATGACGCAGGTCAGATTTCTCCTGACCTGCGTCAGCTGATGATCCAGGACACCACTGATCCACGGTCCAAGCTCCTGCCGCTCATTGTAAGTAAGTATGTAAGTAAGGAAGCAGTGTTGGGCAAGTTACTTAAAAAAAGTAACTAATTACTTTCCTAATTACTGCTCTGAAAAAGTAACTATTTACATTACTATTCATTCATCTTCTTCTGCTTGTCTGTTGCCGGGTCGCAGGGGCAGCTAGCACAACCCAAATCACACTTTCAAGAACCCAACCCAACCCAAAATCACACTTTCAGAAAAGTATTTATTGCAATAAATACTTTTCTTTTTATTTATTTATTGCAATAAATACTTTTCTTGGTCAATAAGTTAAAAAAAGGTGAAACCTGTGACTAAAAGTAAGTATGTCAGTAAGGAAGCAGTGTTGGGCAAGTTACCTTAAAAAAGTAACTAATTACTTTACTAGTTACTGCTCTGAAAAAGTAACAAGTTACATCACTAGTTACTAAATTATAAAAAGTAACTAACAACTAGTTACTTTACTTTACTTTAAAAACACATTAAAAAAGTTTTGTGTTGTGTTGTGTTGTGTAGCAACTATCATAACGAATTGTAGTGGTACAATAAAAACAAAATAGATGTTTCAACATTTTGACAGGCATCTTTATTGTAACCTCAACTTGCCACTTGCCGTCGTCTTGCTTGTGGGTGTGTGCTGCTGTACTGCGTCGCATGTGTGTGTGAGACTGTTTATTTCCCTATAAGGCAAGAAGACCCGCCCAGGTCTCTTTTTGATTGGCTTAGCCTGAAACGTAAACCTATGTTAACCAATCATGGCTCTTTTTTTAACGCATGGGTTCAGTTAGTGTGCACGGCCGTCTTTCACTCATGACCAACGGAGAGTAGACAGACTCCGCTGCTACACAGTCCACTCTCCATGGTGGGAAGAAACCACGGATAGTAACGAGCAACGAGCCGCTTTAAGCCCCGCGCACACGGGGAGGAATCGGCGCGTGCCGATTGCTAAGCTCTAGATTCTCATCGTGCGCGCGTAAATTTACGTTTGTCACTCGAGACCGTGAGCAAAATATCGATCGTGCTCGATTTCTCTCGGTGCGAGTGAATAAAGTCTCATCGTGTGCGGGCTACGTGAACATCTTTCTCACAACAAATGATTTGTGCGCATGCGTCACAATGATGACACAAGATGGCAACCAGCAGCGACTTGTTGAATGAAACGATATTAGAAGACAAATTCGTGGATCTTTAGCAAGACCATCCTTGTCTGAATAATATTAAACAACAACAACAACAACAACAACAACAACAAAACAGTAAAAGAACCTCTTCGTCTTCGGAGTCCGTTTGGGGAATCAGCTGACTTACTAGTGAGACGTGAGCAGAATTCTCATCGTGTGCGCCACACTTTACTCCACAGTAACAATAACGGCGTTACCGAATGGGAAAAGTAACATGTTACGCTATTTGTTACCGAGAAAAGTAGTTTAGTTACAAGTAACGCGTTAGTCCCAACACTGTAAGAGACAAATAGGATCGAAATTCATTCATTGCAAACCAAATGATTTAGTTTTCTGGTTTATTCAGTACGTTTAGATATTTTCCTCTCCCTACTGTGTGTTGTCTGTGCCTCTTAGAGCACTGACAACCTATTTTGATGTAACCTGTGCAGTATAACAACTAAACCACAACATGCTGTTGTTGTTTGTAGACTTAAAGGCACAGAGGCAGGTTCCTGGCTTTATAAAATGCTGGTGGGATTAGTGAGACCTCAGGCATAAGAACAAGAAAGAAGGGGGGAGAGAAGGGAGGGGGGGGGGGGGGGGGGGGGGGGGGGGCGCACAAAAGTCCTTCTCCATCCAGCCCTCCCACTCCTTACTCCACTGCTCCGCTGGAGAAAAGGAGGAATAAAATAGAGTGACCCCGCCACGAGCAGTTCTCTTTTCCCCCCACTGCTCGCCTCTTCCTCCCCCTTGCCGTGTGAAATCAAATTTCCATGTGGCTCCCGTATCTGTTGCACAGCGAGGTGATTTATCAGGGATGCAAAGAGCATGCAGAAACAATCTTTATTACATCCATTTCCTGCTTGTCAGCCGGGATCATGTTGGCTGTTCATTAAAGGCGCGGCGCAGGTGAGGAGAATGCATCCCGATGCCTTGATAGATTGTCTGCTCCCCTGTGGTGACAGCAGCTGGATGGATTGAACAGCGGGGGGCAAGGAGGGATAGAGGGAAGGGAGAAAAAAAAAAAAAACGCTGACTTGGTTGCTACCCCTGTCAGATGCACTTTTCCATCGCCGGCCAGTGTCATTTCCAACAAACAACCACACTGTGCGCGGTCGCACGCGCGCACGCCCAGATTTTTGACAGTATCTGGACCAAAGCCAGCAGTGTGCCTCAATGCATGGATCCAGACGCACCATGGACATACAAACACTGGTATGTATGGACACTAGTGTAAATATGCTGGGACACACATGGCAAAGAAAATGAGATTTATTTTATTACACTCATATCAACCCTGCCTATTGGTCTATTCATGACACTGGGTTGATGATATCCAATCAGAATGAAAGGTTCTCAGAAAACTGACAATTCTGTTTTAGATCGTCCTCCGACATCCATATTTAAAAAGGCAGATAATTACACTGCTCGAAAGGACCATTAATGTTTGATTTATATTTAGAAAAAATAATTTACTTTTTACATAACTGTGCTGAAGTGTTGGGCAGTTATTATATGTAATTGATACAAACCCATGGTTAACATTTTCAACAAATCATCAAAAATTTAGTAAAAAAAAATGATCCAAAAACAAACAAAATGCCAAAAAAAAAGATCTATTCAAAGGTTGTATTTTATTTTAGAAACAGGTGTCGTTTAACTGTGCGCACCTGTGAAAACTCCTGTCCTGTGTTCACAGAAATGTGTGCGTTCCTTAATTATAGGCACAAATTCATCGACCGCAAACTCAAAATACTTGGCCCGAAAATATATCTGGAGTGCATTCTCTTATCAATATTCTGCAAACAGAGACCCGAAGAGTAATGTTGTGAGAATGCACGGAGCAGCATCTCTACCAGTGCAGTTGTTTTGGTTAAGACAGGGTATTTTTTTGAAGGTTTAATCATTAGACTTTAAGAATATTAGCAGTGGAATACAGTAATCACTGCATGTTGTCAAAACCATTAAGGCTAAAGTACCTAAAAAAAAAAGTACCCAGACCACACATGACATCTACACAACTGCACACAACAAAATGTGACTCTGCATTTAGCCCATCACCAAAGTGAACAGCGGGCAGCTTCGAGTTCTGGGGGAGCAGTGACTCGGGACGATGCCATGCTCAGTGGAACTCAGTGGTAACCTGGCAGCTTGTGAATTCAAACCTGGAACCCTCCAGTCAAGTCCACTACCTTAACCCCTTGGCCACCACTGAAAACTATTTTCCCAAACTTCCCAGTATTTTTTTAAAAATGGTTATAACATCGTTGGTGCAGTTGGTGGACTAGTGGTTAAGTAAGCGGACTGGAGTACGCAAGGTTCGAATCCCACTACCACCAAATTACTGCTGAGGTGCCCTGAGCATGAGCTCAAAGCTGCCCACTGTTCACTTTGGTGATGGGTAAAATGCAGAGGTGACAGTTCGTTGTGTGCAGTGGAGTGAATCACAATGTCACAATAACAAGGAGTTTGTTTAAAAAACAAAACAAAAAAAACAGCAATTTTTTTTTACAGGAAAGATGTTAATGGTCCAATTAACTCATTCCACATTTTATTTAATCGAAACAAACTAACAAATTAACTTTTTCTCTATGGCAAAAATGTCTAAAGGCTAGGAAAATATAATGTTTTTTATTCCGGAAAATATTGTAAACCTTCGCAGAGTTGGTTTATAAGGTATAGGCTACATAAAATTACACAGACAGCTTCCAAATTACATGATTGACAAACCAGCAGCTTAAAGTGTTGAGTAGGCGTATGTGCAACGTGATTGGTGAAGTTATGGCTTGTTTCGTGGACAGCGCGGTTAGCGACAGGTTCCTCGTTAAAGCAAAGGTAAACGCTCCATCTTTAAGGCTGAATAATTCAACGTGTGTAACGATGCGTTTTCTTATGTATGAGCCGTGAGAGCTTCTGTTTGGATGACAGTGTTGATGATGATGGTGCTCGCGGTCGACTTTAACCGAAACGACGGCGCCTGATTCCGATGATAACTAGTGGTGTTAGTTAGTATGCAGGCCTTTCAGAGCCAATAATCCCCGCCTCTCAGGAGATGCAGTATTTCTGCGGGACAACTGTAATACACAACACGAGCAGGGTAAATGTTTTTCTTATACCGCATGGACACACCTCATTAAGTCAATCAGCTGGGGTTATAGAATATCACAAATACAGCACTACGTCCTACAGTAGCTACATGGGTTTCCCCTAATCAGCCATAAAGTCTTTTATCGCACCTCCTACATCAACTGATAAATACATACACCATGACAACATAAACACAGCTTCGCCGCTCCTGGCATTATTCTCCCGGAGGACTGCTTTTCAAGGTGCAGCTATTGAAAAAAAACCCGATCGTATTCGATCTACACTGGGCGTTTGAAAGTGGGGAAGAAATGGTAAAATGTCTTTATCTGCACCGGAGTGTCACAAAGTGAGAAGAATTTGCTCAGACGGATGCGCACCTCACCACGTCGTACCTCACAGACTCTGCCGACATCCAGTATAGACGTCTGAGTGGGACAGCTTTTTTAAAGGGATCATTTCCATGCACTTTGCAAATCAGTTTGACATAAATAGCCCCGCATTATAGGACCCTCAGCTCACTGAATTATCTTTAGTACCGTTCAGTCGCGGTGGTGCACATTTTCTTGTCCTCTTCTCCTTCCTCTCTTCCTTCTTTCATTTACTCTTCCTGAACCCATTTGTCCCTCCTTCGTCCGTCCCCCCCCACCCCCCTGTATTTTCTGCCCCGTGCCTTTCCAATGACAGGCAATGACAATGGCGTAAAAACTGATCAATACCCGAGCAGTTCGGACCAGTCGTCAGAGACAGAGGTCACGCTGACGGCATGGTGACAGGGGGCGCCGCGGGGACGCCGCGGGGGCGTGCATAGGACAAGGTGGTTTTAGGAGCAGAGTAAAATGCGTTTCCTCCTTGACCTACTGGCTGGTCGCGCTTGGATGCTGGTCTAATGACTAATGTTTAGGTTGATTTACGCAGCATGTGACATGGATTATAGTCTTAATTAAGGGATGTGAGTCTCGTCTATCGATGCGTGACTACGGGCGTAAAACATTATACTGTACTGGGACATTATGGACATGTTTTTCTACAGACAGAGAATAAACTTTCATAGGACAGACACAGACTTTTTTGAGATTTTAAATATGGAACTTTATAAACACAAGCCAAGAAAGACAGAGGTGATCCACAGCCAGTGGAATAAATAACAACGGACAGACAGACAGACAGACAGACAGACAGACAGACAGACAGATAGAAAGATAGAAAGATAGATAGATAGATAGATAGATAGATAGATAGATAGATAGATAGATAGATTGTTGTTGTCCCTTTAAATGACATCATTATTCACGTGCCGGTCAAAGTGTCAGTAGTACTGACTCAGTAACCCATGAGGAGGTCCAGCATATTTACCAAGACCACGTCTTTGCAGCATCGGATTATGAATATCGGTGTAAAAAAACGATACTTATCAGTGGGCCGATATATCCCTATTATATATTATACCTTCAAGCATTTCATGTTTTCCCTACATTGTATTATCCAGGTAATATACCTTTACATGTATCAAGTGTTATAATAAACAAAAACTTGAAGAAAACAAGATAGATAGATAGATAGATAGATAGATAGATAGATAGATAGATAGATAGATAGATAGTTGGGTGGGTGGATGAGTGGGTAGTTGGGTGGGTTTTGGGTGGGTTTTGGGTGGGTTTTGGGTGGTTGGTTGGGTTGGGTGGGTGGAATGGATGGATGGATGGATAGTTGGGTGGGTGGATGGGTAGTTTGGTGGGTGGATGGGTAGTTGGGTGGGTTTTGGGTGAATGGATGGATGGATGGATGGATGGATGGATGGATGGATGGATGGATGGATAGTTGGGTGGGTTTTGGGTGGTTGGTTGGGTTGGGTTGGGTGGGTTGAATGGATGGATGGATGGATGGATGGATGGATAGATGGATGGACAGACTTTTTTGAGATTTTAAAAATGGAACTTTATAAACACAAGCCAAGAAAGACAGAGGTGATCCACAGCCAGTGGAATAAAAAACAACGGACAGACAGATAGACAGATAGATAGATAAATAGATAGATACATAGATAGATAGATAGATAGATAGATTGATAGATTGATAAATAGATTGTTGTTGTCCCTTTAAATGACATCATTATTCACGTGCCGGTCAAAGTGTCAGTAGTACTGACTCAGTAACCCATGAGGAAGTCCAGCATATTTACCGAGACCACGTCTTTGCAGCATCGGATTATGAATATCGGTGTAAAAAAACGATACTTATCAGTGGGCCGATATATCCGACATCCCTATTATATATTATACCTTCAAGCATTTCATGTTTCCCTACATTGTATTATCCAGGTTATAAACCTTTACATGTATCAAGTGTTATAATAAACAAGAACTTGGAGAAAACAAGGGTTGTTTAATATTTTTTTTTCTATAACTTTTTATTTTCATTTTTCGTCAGATGTTCTCAAAATGTAACAAATGAGCCTGATGCTGAAAAAAAAAAATTATAAGTATTTGTTGTCAAACAGAACAATAAAAGTCAGTTATCGGTTAGCCTAACGCAAGACAAATATAATCAGGGAAATAAACAATGAATACATAAGGTCATAAACTACGTTAATTCGATTAAGTCTACAGGGATATAAACTCTATGCAAAATTATAATCAGTTTGCTCTGACTTAAAAAAATCAATGTTGTACGTGTGGCTGCAACCCCTCATTGTCTTCACACAACATCAATTACGTTCAAATACGTTTGTGTGGGTGGTCATAAAAGGATACGATGAGAAACGTGTAGAAATGATCACTTACTCACTTACGTTTTGAAAAGCGTCTAAAACTACGGAGATTAAACTGGGAGAAGGACAGAGGACAGAGGGGAGGAGCGGGAGAGGAGAGGGGGGCCCCTTCACTCAAAGAAAAATAATTTATTTCATTGTGATATCAAAATCGATAGGCATCGATCCAAAGGTGGCTAAAGGTGAACATGTACATGATCTCTCAGCTGCGAGAGGAAGACTGAGTGAGGGGGAGGAAGGGTGGAACGAAGAGAGAGAGAGAAAGACAGCGAGAGAGAGAGAGAGACAGACAGGGCACGGAAAAGTAAAACAAAACGTAGGGGTCATGAAAGCAAAAAGGACGACGGTTAGAGGAAGAAGTTGTCTCGCTGATAATGAGGAAGGACGAGGAAACGGAAAAGAAAATGGGTAAGAAAATGACGAGGAGGAAGAGATGGTGGAGGAGGAGAAGAAGGAGGAGAAGGAGCCGAGGAGATCCTGCCCAGTGGAATCAATACGGAGAGGTGGAGCAGAGTACAATAGCCTCAGAGGAGAGGGGATTCACTGGTGCAAGTCTAATACTCTCTGTTACATATGCGCGCACACTCACACACACAGACACGGAAAATCCGTTTTTTGCTCTTTTTTCCTGACATTTTCCTGTGTATCCTTTTCCAATTTAATTTTTTTTTTTTTTGGTGGCTTGTTCGTCCTGTTTTCCATAAAAACACACACACGAGGCACAAGCGCACTCTTCCTTTGCTGAGGGATGTGGAGCAGAGAGATGGCCTATTCCGGGGGAAGCTCAAAATTTCTAATGAAAAACAGACACCATAATAAAGACCGAATCACTACAAGCGGTACACGCACTTCTCGGCGCAGTAACACACGTTCTCGGAGTCTTTGTCAAGTAATAAAAGGAGGAAAATGTGTCATGTGAACACTTAAACACACAGACACAAAGAGTTCTCCCCGGTTTTTCTCCGACTCTCTCAGCACTTGAGACTTGTGAGGCTTCAATTAGTTCTTGATGAATGAGCCCATAAGATGCCGCTCTCTCATTTCCCTTGTTGCCAGATATCCCAGCAATCAGGGAGAAATGAATTCTCATTGTGGTGTGACTGAGACAAAGATGATGAGAGTCACGGTGGCGGATGTTTGGGAACAAACATAAATCATTCAACCTTCCCCACTGAGGGTCAGAGCTTAACTTCTTCCCAACAAACTTGACAAGTTTTCTCCAGAGTGAAATCTTTTTTTAAAAAAATGGTTACAGTTTCACTAAGTATTTTAGAAGAACAGCAGCAGCAGCTGATGGGATTAATAATGTGAAGTACAACTGGATGTTAGAAAGAAGGAAAGGAAATAACGCACCATCGGCCTTGACTCCATGACCTGTGATGTTTGTTGGTCCAGACTGGCATCACGTTCAGGTCGACGCCACTGGAACTGCATTCACCCTGTGAGAAACACACACAAACACACAAACATAAAGAATGGTGAAACACTGTCTAAGGCAGGTGTGGGCAAACTAAGGCCCGGGGGCCACATGCGGCCCGTTGAGCCTTTTTATGCGGCCCGCCATCCCTGTCCAAATTAAATAATTTATTTATATTATAATTAAACTTCCGAACTTTTCCCTACAATGCCTGAGTTTCCTCACTAGATGACATAATAGGCTATTAGAAATGTAGTATTTTGGGTTTGATACATGACTTTTACTTGCCATTTATCTTAGCTTACGCGGACGCTCCATCTCTCTGCTCTTGACTCGGCCCCGTGTCCAATTTTAGGAGAAATTGTGGCCCGCAGGTCAAAAAGTTTGTCCACCCCTGGTCTAAAGAATAGAGTCTACAGACTGTGGTCTACAGACCACCAGGCCTTAACTGTCAACTAATCTGGACCATTTGTATGTAAAGCTTAAGATGTAACCATATAGACAGACAGACAGATGGATAGACAGACAGACA
>JAFBJS010054929.1:0-15890 GCA_016785265.1 Paraplagusia blochii | reverse complement strand
CAGACAGACAAACAAACAATTACATAGATAGATGGGTGGGAAGACATACAGACAGATGGATAGACAGACATACAGTCAGACAGATAGATGAATAGACAGACAGCCAGACAGGCAGACAGGCAGACAGACAGACAAACAAACAATTACATAGATAGATGGGTGGGAAGACATACAGACAGATGGATAGACAGACAGATAAACAGATAGATGAATAGACAGAGAGGCAGACATGCAGACAGACATAGAGACAGGCAGACAGGCAGGCAGGCAGACAGACAGATGGATAGACAGACATGCAGTCAGACAGATAAATGAATAGACAGACAGCCAGAGAGGCAGGCAGACAGCCAGACAGACAGACAGACAGACAGACAGACAAACAAACAATTACATAGATAGATGGGTGGGAAGACATACAGACAGATGGATAGACAGACATACAGTCAGACAGATAGATGAATAGACAGACAGCCAGACAGGGAGACAGACAGACAGGGAGACAGACAGACAGACAGACAAACAAACAATTACATAGATAGATGGGTGGGAAGACATACAGACAGATGGATAGACAGACAGATAAACAGATAGATGAATAGACAGAGAGGCAGACATGCAAACAGACATAGAGACAGGCAGACAGGCAGGCAGACAGATGGATAGACAGACATGCAGTCAGACAGATAAATGAATAGACAGACAGCCAGAGAGGCAGGCAGACAGACAGCCAGACAGACAGACAGACAAACAAACAATTACATAGATAGATGGGTGGGAAGACATACAGACAGATGGATAGACAGACAGATAGACAAACAGATAGATGAATAGACAGAGCGACAGACATGCAGACAGACATAAAGACAGGCAGAGTGGCAGGCAGACAGACAGATGGATAGACAGACAGATATGCAGTCAGACAGACAGATAGATGAATAGACAGACAGGCAGACAGGCAGACAGGCAGGCAGACAGAGACAGACAAACAGACAAACAATTACATAGATAGATGGGTGGGTGGGTGGACACACAGACAGATGGATATACAGACAGACATGCAGTCAGACAGAGAGACAGACAGATAGATGAATAGACAGAGAGACAGACATGCAGACAGACATACAGACAGACAGGCAGGCTGGCAGGCAGACAGATAGACAGGCAGGCAGACGAGCAGACAGACGGACAGACAGATAGACAGGCAGACAGATGGATGGACAGATCCATCCATTAAAGTAGATAAAGTATCCATTAAAGAGTTACATCTAAGAGCACAGACAGAAAAAGTTCTACTCTTGCCACCTCAGTACATAATGTTTTGTTTTTTTTAATTCCAATCTTTTGAGTTTTGCTAAATCATTATATTGTTTGGTATATAATGGTATGGTTTACCTACAACTACAGTCCAAACAAATTGCACAAAAAGAACAGAGTGTTATCTTTAAACAGGAGGGAGCAGCACGTGTACCTGCACTCGCATTGATCAACAATTCCAGTTCTGCACGATCAGCATATATTTTTCCATTTATCTCTCACCAGATATGAATAATGAACTATATATTTGTAATGCAAGAGTTTTTCTCCACATTGACCACAGTGACAGCCCGTGCTGACACACTTTGGCCAGCAGGAGGAAACAATATTAATGTGACAATGCATCTCCAGAGTTAACCTCATTCAACCTCTGACTAATGACCACTTAGTCATCTCCTGCTTCTACTGCAGGCGCCTGTTTAGCATGTTTATTCGGAGAAGTTTATGCAGCGCCGCTACAGGCGCATTGGACGAAGGACTGGTGAAAATAATTGTTTTTATTTTCAGTCGGGCAAAATCATAGAATGATAATGAGCTGGTTGGCGCTCCCTTAGCGTCATTCTTTGCAAATCTTTTCACAATGCCAATATATTTTGGTTGTGAATAAATGCGTGAATTACTTCAATATAAAGTGCTGAGAGCGTTTAGGTGAAAGTGAAAAAAATGGGATTTTTTTTTTTTTTTTTTACTTTTGCTAGTGTAAACTTGTTTAACACACAAAATAAAAAACATTTGATAACTTATAATTGAAATTCAACTATTAAATCATCATCGTTTTCTTCAGTTTAGTGACTCTCTGCCCTCATTGGTAGTTTATTTAGGGAGGTCATCAATGCAACATTGCTACTGTAGGATTTATTCTACTATTATTCAGCACAAAATCAATAAAACTATTTTAAAATCACCCCTGTGTGTGCTCTTCTTAGTTCTCTGATGAGTTGTTCACATTCTACCAGGTCTCCTGTGTTTAAAGTTAGTGTAAATTAGTTTTTACTGAAAACAATGGAACTTCATCTACATTTGTTTTCGCTTAGTGGGAAGCAAGAGAAACTAGCTGTTAGTGTGAAACACTTGTTTCCTGTTCATCCGACTGTGTTAACTATGCAGAGACTTAGTTTTGTTGACATATTGTCTAATGTGATGATAGAGTAAGTTTGACGATGTTAAGTACGTGTTTTTTTCTTCTTCTTCTTCTTCTTAGCTTAAAACAGTCTTGTGTTAATGAGAAGAGAATAAAATTTCACGTAAACATTTTCCTGACTGACGTTGTTTGTTACAAACATGTTTAGGGAAATGTTTACAAAAGGTTTACGTTTAAATTTATTCATTTTTGTCCAAAGCAATTTACAAGTGAGGATTAACATTATAAAGCATTTGATTTCTCGAGGAAATCAAACCCAGCTCTCTGTTTCCAAGGGAAATGTGCACAATCTACACAATGGCATCAATTCATAGGTATGGACATGTACACTTGTCTTCTATTGCCCAAGAAGAAGTTAGTTGGTTAGAGGTGTGAGTTTGAGTGACGCAGTATAAAAAGTCATGGAAAAAAATGATTCGACCACTCTGCTGTTTTCTTCAATTCCTTGTTCATCTTAATGCCTTGTTCCACTAAAGGTTTATCACCTGGGGGAAACAATGAACACAAAACCATGCGATGACTAAAAGCACTGTATTTGTCAGTACAATGTTATTGCTGGTGATGTAGGAACGGAAGTGATTTTTGTCACTGTCAATAAAACCATGGAAAATGGACAGAAATCAGCTCTGAAATTAAACTTAATTATGAGCCTTTTTTTGTTGTTATTATATTTGTCCAGATTAATGTAGATTAAGTGGAAGAAGACTTTTAAATGAACAAGAAATTAAAGACAGAGTGGTCTAATCATTTTTTCCATGACTGTACATCCATCGACAAATGATTGACAAATGTCAGATGATCAAATGTCAGAAATCTTGCCGTTTTGCCCACAATTTCCACCTCCACCAAACCACACTGCACGTGTGCGAACATGGAAACGGAGGAGAGAACAGGCAGAAATGGCAGAACCTAAAGACCAGACTGACCACATCAGTCAAGACATTTCCTGGTCCACACACGTCAGTGTCGCTACATTTTCTTTTCCGTATCTGCTCACAGAATAACACAGAATGCTGAGAATCATTCTCATCGTCCCTCGGAGAGAAACTCTGAGTATCAGCGCATCTTCCTGCTCCTCATCAGTGGATCACAACAAAATACTTAAAGTTTTCTTCCGATGCTCTTCCTCCTCAACTTGATTTACATTATATTATATTACATTCCATTACAACACATTTCGCAGACGTTTTTATCCGAAAAAGTTCTGTCTGCAGGAGTCGGACGTGTCGTGTATGATCGAAGAGTGTGATCAGTCCAATCACAGTGTGACAACACCAGTCATGAGTGTGTTGAACGGATCGACCCTGTGATTCCCTTGCATGTGTAAGCAGCATATTCCTGGCAGCATTGGAGAAAAAAGAAAATGCACCGTTTACGTCAGACGTTAGATGTAGAATTCACTACAATCACCGCCGGGTTCACAACCTCCAAGCTTGACATTTTGTGCAACCTCAACCAGACCTTTTCAGCTGTGATTAACCGCTAGTTTCTAGCATAGTCTTGACCACGGGCATTTCTCAGTCTCATATCCACTGAGCAACTCATACGGCAGAGAAAGTCACGTCGTTAAGAGGCTTAAAAAAAAAGTAAGAAATGTGTTTACTTCCTTTTATAGAGTTAACACCCAAGTTTAACTTCAGCACAGTTCACTCTCGACCTTAATGCTCACTTTAAACAGCACTTCAGAAATGATGTCGAGCCTCATTAGGACCAGACTCCGGTCTCCTTGAGGACCGCATGTTTAGCATTTTACACAGGAAACGAAGAAAAAAAAAAAAAAAAAGAAGCTAAAAATTAGTAAACAGACACAAACACAAAAGAAATGAAGCCGAAACTGTCTCGCCAAAGATGTCGGCACAGACACCCACCCACCAGAACCAATTTCATATTCAAAGTAAGTGTTTCAAGAGACTTGCACTTTGTTGTTGTTATCATGATTGAGAGAGAGGAAGAGAGTTCTCAATGGGTGGAAAATGGCTCTGCGGGGGGATACGGCGCTGGTGTTTGTGTGTTTGCGCATATGCATATGTCTGTTGTGTGTTTTGGGGGGGGTTTTATCTGGGGATCAGAGTTTCTTTGTGGTGTGTGTGATATTAAATCAGATGAATGGAGGCAGAGAGCCAGATAATGTCCACCAGAGCAGGAGGACAGAGCCCAGGGAGGTCTCTCTCTCCCTTTTCTTACTCTGCACACACACATATGATGTTTCTCATGGAAGACTGACACACACCTTTGTGAGCTGAGATATAAGCCCACAGAGAGGCATCTTCAACACTGACTCACGCTGGTGTGGTGGAGAAACATGAGCCAAAAATGAGAGAATTACGAATAACTGAAATTCTCTCAGGCCCTTAAAAAGCATCACATGCAAACGTGCGTGTGTGTGTGTGTGTGTGTGTGTGTGTGTGTGTGTGTGTGTGTGTGTGTCTATGCCGGCTGTGAATAAGTTCATGCAACAGTAAACAACTCCCCCACCCCCAAAAAAAAAAGAATCCTCACACCCTCTTTGTAGAAGGAACACATGTGCAAAAACTGAAACAACAAAACGAACCTCTCTGCCTTTATCTCAGCTGGCCCTCAGCAACTGAAGTTCAAAGACACACACAGACACACACACATCCGTGGACACGGACAAATGTACACACATCCGTAGACACACACACACGATGAATCCCTTATTGCTGATTCTATGCACAGCGGGAACATCCAGGAATGGTTAGGGTGTTTGATTTGATTTTTTTTTCTAACAAGCATAAATGGGAGATTATACAGGGACGGAAAATACACACACACACACATACACACACAGAGGATGGGATGAAAATAATTAGAGGTAACTGAGGACATGGGCATGAACGGGTCAGGACAGTGCAGGGCGGACAATAATGATTTTAAAAACCAGTTTACATGAATTTTATTGGGCTAATCAACCATTTTCAGAACGCAGACCTCTGCATTGTGGGGACCAAGCGGCAGCTACACAGGCGCATGGCCCAACACAGGAGGGTTCACTCCTCAGGTCAGGACTCGGACGTCCACATACACTTGAAGGACACCAACCACTCTTTTGAGGACCAAGACGTTCAAATCTTTGAGACACCATCTTCCACCCACTTACAAAGCTCTTTTGGGAACAATACCCAAAATATTCCAACTCTCAACAACAGGTTTCACACACCAACGAGTCATGTGACCAGAACCCCTCTAACAATGATGGTAACGACTGGTATCGCACTTCACAGGTGAAGCCTAGTCCACCCAACAGGACAGAACCCGAAACACCCCTTTGTCCTCACCAAGAGAATATAACTTCCGTTACTCCCCACTGACAGTTAGAACTGAAGAAGTCTCTTGGATGAGAGGGCAAACATTGTCCAAAAAACTGAATGTCCAGTTGCCTAATTTAACTCTTCAACCTTGACCATGTCCTGGATGACTGAGAACCTTCATGAACATCTTTCTAACAAGCTCAGATCTCAAAGGAACCAATGGAAAATTAAACGGGCAACAGGGGGAAAAGAATGTGAAAGATATTGTGATCAACCGTCAACTACCTTGAAAAACGATTTGAGAGACATCGCTAGGTCAGGACTGGATTCGTAGACTCTAAAACACAGGCTGAAGAACAGGGACATGACCCGGACAACCTAAGGCCCGGGGGCTGGATGTGGCCTGTTGGGCTTTTTAATCTAGACTGCTAATCTTGTCCAAATTGTCCATGCATTCGTTAATCTTCATTTGCCATTACCGGGTGATAGGGGCAGCAGTCTCCACTTCTGGCACCCAAATCACAACGCACCAAACTGTCAGAATTCCTGTGGGTGGGGAGCCCACTGGAGGTTACATGGGCAGAGATGGAGCTAGACTTGAACCTGAAGCCTTGTGGACAGAAGTCTGCTTCCCCAACCACTAGGCCACCGCTGCCGCCTCAAAAAACATACCATTTATATTATAATTAGTCGGAAGTGGTGGCCTGGTGGTTGGGGAAGCGGACTTGGGTCCGCAGGGTTTCGGGTTTGAATCCACCAGTTGCCGGGTTGCCACTGAGGTGCTTTAAGCGGAGCACTGCCCTGACCCACATAACTTCTTGTGGGCTCACCACCCACAGGAAGGCTCACGATATGGTGCAATGTGATTGGACGAGCAGAAGAAGATGAATGAATGAATGTTATATTGTTCTAATGTTCTAATGTTATGTTATAATTGTCCTTCTGTCCAATAGATGATAATTTTATCCTTTATTAACAACTTTCTCTTTGTTAGTTCACGTTCAAGTCCATCACCTGTATCACAGATAATACAGTATAAATATATATAATAGTAAAGTATAAAATGTTTTGGTTCCTGGTACTTCTATGACAAACTCCAAATTCCAGGCGGATTTCTCAACTTGGTTTTAACTTTCCTCACAGTCCCTATCCCATCTAGCCTCTTCACTGTAGTTATTTCTGTCTCTTCTGCCATCCGCCCCCATCCTAACTCTCACCTCTCCATCTTACCCCATAAAGATGAAGTGTCAATCAGTCCGTTGGCGGTTGCCGTGGTGAATCCCTGACCCTGCCTTCCCTCATCCTGGCTCTGTCAGATTACACCCTCGCATGTCAGTCAACAGTATCTACAGCGTTGCTACTGGCTCAGCCCTGCCATCCTGCACAGTATATATCCCTGTGTGTGTGTGTGTGTGAGTGTGTGTGTAACTTGGCAAAGTTATTCGTCATGTTTTAGGTTTGAATTTCACTTTAAATAAGGCATTGAACTTAAACAGCTGGTTGTTTTCTCATGGATGGAATTCTTAGGCCGCCCTGCTGGTATTTCTCCCTCAGGAGTTCCCATTGAGAAATTATGGATAAAAGCATATCATAAAAATCAAGTTTATCATTCAAGGTATTTTTTTAAGAAGTACCAAATCTTGTAGTTCCTGTCCCAGGCTTGGACTTGCCTGCTTTAATGGGTATGAAAACAACAACCACAGTCATAGGGACATCAGCGAAACATTACTCTAACCTAAAACAACGTCATGGAACAACATATTTAACCGCTCTGCTATTTTCATCAATATGTTATTCACTTTAATGGCTGGTCCCACCAAGAGTACAATTGTTTGGACAAATGTAATGATAGCAACAATAATAGACAATGAAAGATAAATGAAAAATTTGCTAACTTCTCTCTGAAAAATGACCAAATCCCTTCTTTGTGATCCTCTTTTGGTATTGTACTGCCAATAATAGTGCTTTCAGGGATTTCATGTTTTCATGTTCATTGTGTGTGTGCGTGTATATATATATATATATATATATATATATATATATACTGTATATATGTATATATATATACTTCAAGTAATATACCTTTACTAGTCTGCTAAAATAAACAAAAAGTTGAAAAAAATAGTGGTTTAATAATAATAATAATAATAATAACAATAACAATAACAATAACAATAACAACAACAACAACAACAAAAACAAGAAGAAGAAGAAGAAGGAGAAGGAGAAGGAGAAGGAGAAGGAGAAGAAGAAGAAGAAGAAGAAGAAGAAGAAGAAGAAGAAGAAGAAGAAGAAGAAGAAGAAGAAGAAGAAGAAGAAGAAGAAGAAGAAGAAGAAGAAGAAGAAGAAGAACTATATTATTCCCTAGGGAAATTCTTTGGGAAATTATCCCTTTGCATTTAACCCATCACCATAGTGAGCAGGGGGCTGCTGGTGTGTGCCTTTGCCCGGGGAGCAGTGTGGGGGGACCATACACAGGGCACATCAGCGGTACGGGATTCGAACCCGGTGCCTTGCGTACCCAAGTCTGCTTCCTTAACCATTAGGCCACCAACTGCCCCCCAACTGGCTTACGTCTTTGCTGTGGCCCAGAGACAAAGTTGTGAAAATCCAGCGTTCTAATCTTTGTTAGGGCGGTTGGCTTCCAGTGTGTTCACCGACCGCAGGGTATGACTGGTGCAATGTTATTTGGGTGGCAGTCGTGGAGATTGCTGCACCCGTGACCTGGTAGTGGATAAGCGGATGGATGGATGGATGGGTGGATACTTTCTTTGTTTTTGTCCGCATTTTAACTAACTTTATTTAACTAATAAATAAAGTTTAACTAAAAAATAAAGTTTAACTAATAAATGATTTATTTATAATAATTTATAATAATAATGATTTATTATTATGTATTATTTATAGAAGCGCTTCACTACATCACATTCATTTCCATTCTTTACCTTGTGATGGAAAGATTTTTTTTATTTATTTTTTTTGTCTTGTGTTGTAGTTCTTCTTCTGCCGCCCAGATTTTTTTTTTCCTGCCCTGTCACCATCTACCTGTAGACTTTATGATCATAATTAAAATTTAATATAAAAGCAGTGAAATTCACTGGGGCACAATGTGTTCTGTAAATTTGGACCATGCAGATAAAATAACTTCACTGGAGGGGAGACGAAGTAAGAATATTCCGAAACTAAAAAAAAAACTAGACCAGACTATTAGATTAGATTAGACTTTGTTAAGACCACAAAGGACCAGCCACATGTGGTCTTAGATTGGTCTATTTGTGGTGCATTTCCTTTTGCATATTAAATATTAAAAAGTAATGAATTAAACATTAACATGTAAAATATTAATGTTTTTTATTCTTCTTTAGTGAAAGAATCAGTCGTTTCATAAAAAATCAGTTATTCTGATCATGGGAAGTTGTCGTTGAGGACACTCAGGACACTCGCGAGTGAAGCATCTTGATATTTTGTTTCTTTGCCATAAAAAAATAGTTCTCCTGTCCCACTGGACACAGATATAAATCGGTCAAAGAGTGAGAACAAGATTTTGTCTTCTTGTTGCACTTGTGGGTCTTGTGCTCTGGGCCTCATCAATCTTTGACATCTGTCTCACATCAACTGGGCCAAACCACCTCCACTCTCAGGCAAGCCTGCCTGACTTTTTTTGTCTGTCATGTGAACATCTCACCGGCAGATAAAGACCGAGCGATGGACAGACTTCCTCATAAACACAAAAACACGTAAACACTCTTTCACTCACCAGCTCCCCCTGGGGGAGGCAGAACGGGTCATTAAAGGTGAGGGGCTGGTCACTTTTATTTTCCTTCAGGCGTCTCTGCGCCCTCTTCTGGGAACCTGCAAACAAAAACAGCCATTATGTGTTTGTGAATGAGAGCTTTTTTTGTCTACACCTTACAAGGTCTCCACGAACATATCATTTCTCCGGCAGCATTTCCTGCGGTCGGCGCGGATGCGGCTGGTGGTGTTTAATGAGCAGCACCGTTCACAATCATCCAAATGCATTATTTAAAGTCACATCACTACCATTTACTTCTGCCACAAAATGTAAATTAATCTGTGTTTTCATTAGAATAAAGTGGATTTTATTGCATATTTTAAACATCTAACACACTTTGGCGAAAAGAAAATCCTTAAGAGAGAGAAAGGCCGGGGAGATAGAGGGAGGGAGGGAGGGAAGGAGGGAGAGAGAGGGAGAGAGACATATGCATGAACATTTACAATTATGTATTAATTAGGAGTGTAATGATACATGTTAGTGTCCTGATCTTTTTAACCGGCTCCAACATTCTTCGGTTCACTTCCCCTTATGAATCAAGTAATTACAGGCATATTAGCCCTCCACACTTTAATAAGGTTCAGCACTTAGCCTGTGTCTAACTTTTATCCTGCAATTAGACTAAAATGTCTTGTTCAAATACTACGTCAGTGCGGCTTGAACCGACAGAGAAGAATTATTTGGGGGGTAAACCAGAAACAATGACAAGACTTCATCTACGTCACGGGCAGAGATGAACCTTTTACTTTGGAAGAACTGGGTCGTGGACACGTACCAGAAGTCAGTCAAACAATATGATCAAATCAGTGAACGGTGATTTAAAGTTTAATGACGTCAAACTGAGGATGAGCCAAATTTTGTGTTGCGGCTATAAACTGATGAAACTAAACTGCGGATCTTGTCATAAATGGTGATATTAAAGTCTTGGCTCCAGTGCATGGACTGATTGATTTTCTTTTTGTTGTATATCATCTAAAATATTTAGGTAAACAAGCAAACATTGTGGCAGTGGTGGCCTAGTGGTTAGGGAGGCGGATTTGGGCCCGCAAGGTCCCCGGTTCGAATCCACCAGCTGCCAGGTTGCCACTGAGGTGCTCTGAGAATAGCACCGTCCCAACCCATGTCACTTCTTGTGGGCTCACCACCCACAGGAAGGCTCACAATATGGTGCAATGTGATTTGGGTGGCGTCAGCCCCTGCGACCCGGCAACGGACAAGCAGCAGAAGAAGATGAAACATTTCAAATTATTACATTTTTCTCACGCATTTGGTGTGAGAAATGCAGGGAATTTGTGCAAAGGGAAAGGAGGAAATGAAATCAAACTCCTTGTCATTATAACATTGTGATTCACACCACTACACACAACCAAATGTGACCTCAGCATTTAACCCATCACCAAAGTGAACAGTGGGCAGCTTTGAGCGCCCGGGGAGCTGTGAGTGCACATCCCGAGTGCACAATAGCGTTGGGCAGTTGGTGGCCTAATGGTTAAGGAAGCGGACCTGGGTCCGCAAGCCCCCCAGTTCGAATCCCCCTACCACCAAGTTAACACTGAGGGCCACTGAGCATGGCACCGTCCCCACTCACAGCTCCACGGGTGCTCAAAGCTGTCCACTGTTCACTTTGTTGATGGGTTAAATACAGGTTTGCTTTCCTTTCCTAACTTGGCAGTTGGTGGATTCGAACCTGGAACCCTCAGGACCCCAGTCTGGCTCCCTAACCACTGCCCTTAAATAGATTAATGTTACGTATGTAGCTGATGAGTCCAGCTATAAAGGGATTGAACCTCAAACCTAAGCCTTAGGGAAACTTCTTGCCATTGTTCGGTTCATACAGACTTCTTTATAAACATCTTTGTGCATCTTTATTCATTCACAGTCTCGTGTGTTTGATAGGCTTCCATCCAAAATGTAAGAACTATAGGAGCCCTGCTCAAAAATCAACAACAATTATTACAAATATTGTGAACTAATATATAAAGCGCCGACTCAGTAAAGGAGAGAAAACCTAAACATAATCAGATTAAAATACCATAAAGCATCCATCCTGTACGAGTGTAAAGAGAGAGCAGCGTGATGCAAAATTACTTCACAAAAGATTTGTCTGTGACAAACAAGGAAAACGCATTTTTCATTTTATCCAACACGGAATCCGGAAGCAAAAGAATGAATTCTAAATCCTAGAAAATGACTTAAAGTGTGCAGGGTTTTTAATTTTCCTACAACTCCTCCTCCTGTATCTGCCAGGATCCACGGGGATAATGGGCCTATTGACACAGAGATAAGAGACACTTCCTGGCCCAATTAGTTGCTAATTAAAACAAATAATTTGACATTCTGGTTAGTTTGAGCAGAGGGAATCCATACTGGTGTCAGGCCTGCGCTTTAATTTGAAGATACAGCCGGGTAGAGTATTTGCTTTGCTCAGCATAAAGACCGGGAACAGACGCCAACGTGTGTTCCCCGGATCTATGGCGAGGTAAACAATCTGTCGATATCAGAAGCTCCGCTGCTAACGAATCAACTCATTCACACGTTTCCACGCAACGTAACAGACCAAACACAGTGTGTGTTTACCAGAAACAATGTACTTGACTGCATTTCTGCTCTCGCCGCTAAAAAAAAAAAAAAATCCAGCACCAAACTGTGTGTTCTGTGCGGTAATGTTTCACCCATAGCACCAGTGCTGGCTTTCCTAATCACATGCTGCGCTCAAATAGAGTTCTCACTGTGCTATAATGAGGCTTTCCCTCCCTGCCAACAAACTGTGTTTGGCAGGAATTTAAAAACATTTAAAACTGGCACACAACACTCAACTCTGGCAAGCTGCACTTGAGAAAGACTGAGAAAGAAACATTTAGACTTCAGAAGTTCATCTGGGTCAAATGTACAAGAGCCTCTCTCTCTCTCTCTCTCTCTCTCCTTCCCTCCCTCTCACCCCCATCACTCTCTCTCACTATCTCCTCAAAATGAGAAATCCCAAATGAGATGCTTATTTTGAAAGAATTCTGCAAAAATATCACCCGGTGACGTTTGTTGTCGCGTAGAGAACAGTAATAGCGACACTACATGGACCAGTACGTCAACTCTGACTGTAGGAATTCACCTTGGCATCTGTTTTGTTCGGTCCAGTTAAAGATGCTGAGGTTCTCTTTAGGGGAGACAAGGACGGACAGGATCAGGAATGAGGTCATTAGAGGGACAATACAGACAGGAAGGTTTCTAGATTCTGACTCTAGAAAGTCCAGTGAAATAACATCCTTATTTGTGCAATTATATATACTCATTTATACTTTTGATTTCCTGTGCAATATGTAACACTGTACCTCAGCACTGTTTTTATTGTGGTATTTACTATGTACATCTGTACATTTTTTAATTTATTTTCTTTTTTACACACTGCTGCACTTTAGACTGGTTTGCATGTAACTTCTCATCATCAACATCTCAAGTAATTGTCCCCTCCTGGCTATAAGCTTTTGTAGTGTAAACTGTGTATTCGGGTTGCCGAGCAACGACATTTCGTTGCCAGACTTCACTGTCGTGTTTTCTGTGCAATGACAATGAAGGTAGTCTAAGTCTAAGTTTGGAGAAAAAAAAAACTAGAGAAGCCAGATTGAGATGGTTTGGACATGTTCAGAGGAGGGACAGTGGATACATTGGTAGAAGAATGATCCTAGAGATGGAGCTACCAGGTAGGAGAACAAAGAGGAGATTGATGGATGCAGTGAGGGAGGACATGGAGGTAGTTGGAGTCAGAGTAGAAGATACAGAGGACAGGGGGAGATGGAAAATGCCGATTCGCCGTGGCAACCCCTGAAAAAAAAAGCGACAACCCGAAAGGAAAAGAAGAAGATCTGTTTTGTTCAGTCAGTAGCAGCAGGTTGACCTTTGGCTTTGACAGTAAAATGCTATAAAACTTCAATTCATGTCCTGTAGTGGAAACAACAAACTTGAGTTGAACAATCCCATAACAAGGGCCTGCTTTCTGTAGATCAATTTAGATCAGTCATTATTCCAGCAGAGCTGATATTCAGTCATCGACCAGAGAAAATAAAATTAGAAAGGGGGATTTAGGGGAGTGGTGGCCTAGTGGTTAAGGAACAGGACTTGGGTCAGGGGGGTTACAGGTTGGAGTCCAATAACTGCTGAGATATCATTGAGGTTCTATCCCCATCGCTCCCTGGGCGATCATAGCTGCCCCTTTTTCACTTTGTTGATGGTATAAATGCTTAGGTGACATTTTGTTGTGTGCGGTGGAGTGAAGCATAATGTCACAATGACAAGGAGCTAAAGAACAACGGTAAACCAGGAAACAGTAAATGACAACACAGTCAGGAAGGTTTTGGAGAAAAAGCTAGAGAAGACAGATTGAGATGGTTTGGACATGTTCAGAGGAGGGACAGTGGACACAGTGGTAGAAGATGGAGCTACCAGGTAGGGGACAAAGAGGAGATTGATGGATGCAGTGAGGGAGGACATGGAGGTAGTTGGAGTCAGAGTAGAAGATACAGAGGACAGAGTGAGATGGAAGACTGTGGCAACCCCTTAAAAAAGGACAAGGCGGTAGAAGAAGAAGCAAAGGAGTTTTATATATATATATATATACATATATATATATATATATATGTATATTTGTATGGAGTAGGACAAGGTAATAAAATAACAAAAAAATTGAAGACAACAAGAGAGGTCTAATATTTTTTCCACAATATTAATTAATATTAATTTGACTTACTGTGTCCTTGAAATAATTTGCACGTACCTAAAAGGGTACCCATACCCTACCTTGTGAACCACTGTCTTGTTCACTGTCTTTCAAATGTGTTTACATAGTAGCCATAGCTAAATTAGTTGGAACAATACATAAATGTAACATTCACATCCACAGTGTAAACGGCAAAGACGCCTGGAATCTTGCTGACAAACCCAGTGTCGTTAGAGCTGCTCATTAAAGAGAAGAGAGAAAGTGTGTGTTTTTTAATACGTTAGTCAAGTCGTACCATGAATTATGTCCCGTCCTGGTCCCACCACACGGCTCCTCTTGTTTGTCTAATGTGCTGTACACTGTGAACCTTTACAAAAAGAACAAAAAAAAAAACTTAAAAACATATTTTTAGTGAAAACATTAAAACCTTTGCTTTTGGGTAAAATAATTACCAACTTTTACTCACTGCTGTAGAACAAACAAACGCATTAGTTGAATTTTCAGCAACAAATTTGACATAAGCATAACAAAATAAACAAGTTGCAAAAATGCATTTAAAAATGAATCTTTTTTTTCTTTTTTTTTTCAAAAGCTTGTGAATCCTTTTGAGGATGAAAAACAGGAGCAAAAAATATTTCATTTGATTCTCTTGGTTTGAGTTTTGTACGAGGAAAATCCATTTCACATGGAGAATTGGGTAAATTTATGGAGGAGGGTAAGAGGTTTCCTCTTGATTAGTTCAAAAAGCTCTGTGAGAAGCAGTTTCATTGTCCTGGGTTAAAAGCAGGAAAAACAATCCTGCCTCACCTACACCTCTGTCCTCCACACTTTCCTTTAGAGGCTGCTGCTGCCCGCAGCTTTGATCTGATATGAGGATGGTCCTTGTGAAGGTGGGCGCACGAAATCAAACGGCAGATCACAGACGCACATCAGTGTCAGCCCACTATTGTCCTCTTACGCTTAAATCTGAGTGGACCAGGTTGAAAATAAATACTGTTGAGAGGCAGCTGCAGCCTTTTATGTCCTGAAAGGCTGCAAATTTATACAACCTTCATGTTCTTCAATTAGACTCAATTAACAAGAGCGAGGAGCCGAACTGAAATAACTGAGAAGTGGACGCACAGTGGACGCACAGTGTACACGGTGTACGGAAAAGCATTAATCGTAACAATAATGCGCTCATCGTGCTTATTAAGTTTGATTTAGAGGAGAACTAGTGACAGTGTCAGTCAGTCGTAGTCAGTCAGTGTATTTGTTGACTGCAGAAACTACCATATTACGTCCTTACAAGACCAAAACCCTCATATATTCATATGGACTAAACATGTATATAAAATATTGATTCAATTTAATCAATTAAAAAAAAATGAGGTCTTAGTTTCTAACAATATAGACAAAGGGGTTCTTAAAAAAATATTGACAAAGACTTAATTGTGATTTTAATAACAGTAAATACATCAACATCAATTTAAAAAAAAAATAAACAAACAATTTTTCCCAGACACCCTCCAGAGGATGAATAAAGATAATTCAATTTCCTCTCACTTTTGGTTAAAAAAATATATATTTTTAAGGAATATTATGACTTTTGTAAAATATTGGTAGTTTTTAGCAAATAGTTCCATCATCTAACCAGGTGCTGATTTATCCTACTGTGACCTAAGA
>JAFBJS010054928.1:194522-228343 GCA_016785265.1 Paraplagusia blochii | reverse complement strand
ATTCTAGAGATGGAGCTCCCAGGTAGGAGACAAAGAGGAGATTGATGGATGCAGTGAGGGAGGACATGGAGGTAGTTGGAGTTAGAGTAGAAGATACAGAGGACAAAGGGAGATGGAAATGTTGATTATATATTTACATTGAATATTTAATATGTAGAGATGAAATATTTATTCTTCTTATTCATTGTTCTTATAGAATATATATATATATATATATATATTCTATAGAAGAAGAATGAATAAGAAGAATAAATAATAAGAATTTTTTTAAAAGGACCAGTATATATGTATGTATGTATATATATACAGTATATATATAGCTATATATATATAGTATATATATATATATATAGATATAGATATAGATATAGATATACACTATATATGCTGTATTCATCAATAGACAACCCTAACCCTTGTCTATATTAATACTCACTCAAGAGCGATAAAGTACTTAGAAACCATAATGATGCTCTTGTGGTTTCCAGGGTTTTCTTTCTCCTTGTTGAAGCAGCCACTGTCTCTGCTGATCACAGGTCGTGGAACAGAACACATTCAAGCTCAACAACTTTTTTTATGTGACCTCAAAGAACTAATGAAAACCTAAGTAAACTAAGTGAAGTAATTGGAACAGGGACAAACATTGGTAATATCAATGTGTTCTCTGTTGTCCTGCTTCATTTCTCAAACCTAGTTACCGTGGGCTGTTTTTTTTTTCACTCTAGATTAAGATAAATGCTACACACAGCAGAACCACGGTGAACGGAATGGAAAATATATAGATATGTCAGTCTTCATCCATTCATTCATTCATCTTCATCCGCAGAAACTGGGTCTCAGCAGCAGCAGTCTCCACGACTGCCACCCAAATCACACTGATCGACACTGTCAGCCTCCCTGTGGGTGGTGACAGGACCAGGCGTGGACAAAGTATTTGACTTTGGGCCACAATTGTTCCTAAAATCGAACACGGGGGCCAAGTCAGGAACAGAAAGATGGAGCAATAGTTTGAACTAAGATACATTGCATGTAAAAGTCTTGTATAAAACCTAAAATGCTACATTTCTAATAGCCTTTATGACGCCACCTACTGGGAAAATACAGCTATTGATGGGAAAAGGCAGAAGTATAATGATAATTAATATTATTTTACAAGCACAAGGTTGGGGGCCCGCATTCAGAAGGACCCCGGGCCTTAGTTTGCCCATGCCTGGTCGGGACAGAGCTAATATGCTCAGAGCATCTCAGTGGCAACCTGGCAGCTGGTGGATTAGAACCTGAAGCCTCACGGACTGAAGTCCACCTCCTTGAACACACTTTTTTTTTTTTCGCAGGAAATGTTGTTGCATTCACGCTGATGCTTATGTTTATTGCAGTGCTCTGAGGAGAGGCTGTCGCTGCCTGGAGATTGACTGCTGGGATGGGCCAGACATGGAGCCTTTGGTCTACCATGGCCACACCCTGACCACAAAGATACTCTTCAAGGATGTCATCCAAACCGTTGAGCAACATGCCTTCGAGGTAACATCATGTTTGTTGACATGCTTTCCCCCTGGGCGGCAATCCTGGCAGGAAACTTGACTTTTCGTCTATACTTAGCTTCATGGTATCGTTAACTAAAAATAGTGTAAATGGGAGTACAGTAAATTCACGGCTGATCACTTCCTCACAGGTGTCGGTTTACCCAGTGATACTCTCACTGGAAAACCACTGCTGCCCAGAGCAGCAGGAGGTCATGGCCCAGTATCTCATCACCATCCTTGGGGACAAGCTGCTCAAAGCCCCTGTGGATCATCCAACCACTGGAGATCTACCAAGCCCTAATGTAAGACTGGGATAAAATGGGGAGTTTGGCAAAGTATGTTTAGAGATTTTCTGGTGCAGTGGAGTGTTTTTCAGTTCTGGTGCTAAGTGAGAAACACATAAACAAGACGTAGAAAAACAAATCCAGTATACCATCGACACGGAAGGTTTTATTAGTCTGTTTCTGAGCGCTCTCTTCTTCACTCTGCTCCTCTGGGACGTGGGGTAGATATCTACAAAACTCTTTGTTCTCCCGGTGGTTCAAACGCAGCAGCGTGATGTTGTTTATCTGTAGAATGGTCCATCACTGCATACTGTACGTACACTCTGAGCAAGAACACTGAGGATGACTGTTTTTAGGGATTACGCCAAACCCAACCTACAAGACACGTTTCCTGGAAGTCTCTGAGAGAAGTCTGTGGAATATAAGGAGGATAAAAGCTTTTTCTTCTCTGTGTGAAGCACATGCCTTCACTCTGGAGACTGGTTGCTGGTAGTGGATTCTTGTACTGCACAAAAATTGCATTATGGTTTATCCTGGACTCGTCTTTTTGGATGGATATACAAAGAGTTTTAACACGTTAATATTTCACCTGGTAAAAACAAAAAAAGAAGAAGAAAACATCACTAATGCAGGCGCTCTCATTGTTACTAATGTTATTATTATATACACATGTTAAAGGTCATTGGTTTGTGGTGTTAAATTCAGTCGCGGGTTGTTTCCATGCTTACACGTGAAAAATCGTTTTCATCTTCAGCCTCTCAGCAGACTCCAGGAGATGTGAAGGTAATATAGACTGATATATGTTGCTGTTTATTATTCCCCCAACATCCAGGGAAGCTTCACTTCCAGCTGTAGGAGAAAAGTTCTAGAATATATGCTGTCATCCCCTTGTTGCACAGGGAGTACTGTGTTCCTGATGAGGAGCACTGTAGTTTGGTACCGAATGTACGATTTTAGAATTGAACTAAAGGCTGATGATGACACTAACATTACAATAGACTCTAGGACAGTGACATCAACATCTGGGCCGTGGACCTGAACTGGTCCGTGGGTGTTTTGTTACCAGGTCACAGAGACTTACTCACATAATGATTCATTTATTATCATTCATTCATCTTCATTCTCTTATTTATTAAGAGGTCTTAGGGACAGAAGTGGCAACCTGGCAGCTGGTGGATTCAAACCTGAAACCTTTCAGAGCCAAGTCTGCTTCTTTAACCACTAACCCACCACTGCAGCCTATGATATGTATTGAGAAATGACCACATATTTCTCTGTCTATGACCAACACTATACATGTCAGGGTCCTTGCTCTAGTCACATGTTTTACCTACATCAGCTTCTGGGTCTGATTCGTCTGGTAACACAATATTTTCAGGCAAATTATGTGAAAGAAAACTTAGTTGAGTTTCTTAGCAAAGGATTAAAGAACCAGAGACGAGACGGAAAACGAGTCTAAGTCAAAAATGAAGGCTGCAATGATCAGACAATTCCAAATCCCACTTGAATAATGGAATTTCTGGGACATGTTGATCCAATGCACCAATCCTGTGCTGCTTAATACACGAAAGGCAATTCTTGAATGAGACAAAAAAGACTGCAGAACTGCTTTGCAACTTAGGGACCAGGCAATTTTCATTAAAAGACCATTCTTCTTCTTTCAGCTTGTCTCTTTTTTCAGGCGTTGCCACAGCGAGTCAACATTTTCCGTCTCCCCCTGTCCTCTGTATCTTCTACTCTGACTCCAACTACCTCCATGTCCTCCCTCACTGCATCCATCAATCTCCTCTTTGTCTCCTACCTGGTAGCTCCATCTCTTGGTTCTTTCTTCTACCAATGTATCCACTGTCCCTCCTCTGAACATGTCCAGATCATCTCAATCTGTCTTCTCTAGCTTTTTCTCCAAACTTTCCTGTCTGTGTTGTCCCTCTAATCACCTCATATCTGATCCTGAAAATTTCCGTTTAGATGCCAGTGGTATTATTTTTATTTACTTATTTGTCTGTCCCAGTTTAGAAGACTTTTCTGTAAATAAATACACATTTAAAAACTCGGTGACACAAAAAATGTTGGGGACCGCCCCTTTTGGAGACAAGTTTTGAAGTTTTTTTTTTTGCAAAGTTAAGCCAGGCTCAAATGTTCCATTCCTAACTAACTACTAGTACCAAAAAATTTGAAGGTTTGAGTTCTGTGATCTGATCCTGATTCTGTTTTTAACTGGATTCATTACCATAGAACTGTGCCTGACACCTACGTCCTGAGTCCAGCTGGAACTAAGTCCTTCTCCCATACTTTTACATTTACCTGTTGTGATGAAAATGACTGTCAGGCTCCAGGTAGCTGTGGTCAGTATTAGTTAAACACTAAATACTGTTGAGTATGGGTTTATGTGTGATCAGTGAGTGTCTGACAGAGCAACATCTGAAGGCGCTGAGAGTCCGTCTCCGTGTTTATCTTAGACGTCCTAATGTGTTTACATATTGCCTGCAGCAGAGTTCAACTGGAGAGCCAGAGAGACTCGTCTCTAATTACTCTAAATCCAGCATATTTGTGGGATTACCATACAGACAGGGTCTATTATGAAGCTGTAACTCTTTCCTCAACGTCAACACGGGGTCTCTGCAAGAACCTCGTGTTCCACCAACACCATGGACGCAGAGGCGTTGATTGCAGCTGCACTGTGTAAAAACACTGTGAGATGAAAGAGTGAATCTCTATAGGAATGTATGGAGTCTGTCATTTCCATTCTATATCCACTCTATGTGTAATTAATCCACATATATTTTGCTTTTGCATTAAATATGGAGCCGCAGGCCGTTCGACATCTGAATATGGAGCACTCATTTAAAACCCATTATTTTCTTTCTTTTTTTTTAAGTTTCTGCGCAAAAAGCAATCTGTAGGTTCAGATTAGATTTGCAGCAGAGTCTCTACACCACAGAGGCCGGCCTGTGACTCAGTGGTTTGGTTCACCTGCTCTTTTGTCCTGTATAATCCACTGTCTGGCTGAGTGTTGTAACACATTGTGTACAGATGAATAAGAGAGAGAGACCAATTGCAGGGGGGCAGGTTTGGAAATGTGTTTGGAGACAGACGTGCAGGGGGAGTTCACAGTGGGTCTCTGTTGTCGACCACAGGCCACAAGTCACATTAGTTTGTACAGTATGTCCATCTATAAAGTGATTTCCCCCTAAATGTAAACTGACAGAACTGTGAATGTGTTTGATTGCACAATCACCAGGACTTGAAATATAAAGTTCTCATCAAATATAAAAAGCAAAAGTCCCACAAGGCTGAAGCTGCATCAGGGTCAGAGGCAGAGGAGACTCTAGATGAGGGTGAGGAGGAAGAGGAGGAGGAGGAGGAAGAGGAAGCTCCAGCCAAGTCAGGGTCAAAGAAAAAAGTAAGTCAGGGACGGAAAATCTTGGAAGGCATATAAAGATTTGTCCATTTAGACAAATTAAAACACTAACCCGAGCTTTGGAAATGTAACCTGATTTGTGAGACTTTTCTTTTCTTGTTTTCTGTCATCATACGTGGATATTTAGAAGACGGAGTTAGTGGCCAAGGCTTTGTCTGACCTGGTCATCTACACCAGGTCTGTGAAGTTCAAAAACTTCAGCCACTCCAGGGATAATCAGAATTTCTACGAGAACACGTCCATGGCTGAGACAAAAGCACAGAAGCTGGTCAAAAAGACAGGTTGGAATTTCATTCATTCCATGACATTTAAGTGTGAATGACTGAATTGTCGAGCATCACGTTCACTTTTGTGATAAAAACCTAAATGTTGGTGTTTCCTGACCGTGGACTGTTGTGTCTTTACCTCCTCAGGTGCAGATTTTGTTCAACACAACCAGAGGTTCCTCAGCAGGATTTATCCGTCAGGATCCAGAGTGTTGTCGTCTAATTACAACCCTCAGGACTTTTGGAACGTTGGTGCACAACTGGGTCAGTCAAAGCCCAAATAACTCTCTTTACAAATATTGAAAATAATGTAAATAATTTATGCATCCTTGTCATGGCACTATAGTTGAATATGCTCAAAATAGACCAGAATAATTTTTACAAATACTGTAGATAATCAATTAAAACCACTGAATAAAGCTGGTATTTTTTTTATTACTGCATAAACAAAAGGAAAAAGAGGATTTGTAATAGACGACTGATTGTTATTAATTGGATTTTAAAGTTAATTCTCATGTTAACAGTTACAATTAATCAGTATGAAAAAG
The DNA here is from genome assembly GCA_016785265.1 of Paraplagusia blochii. Taxonomy (NCBI): domain Eukaryota; kingdom Metazoa; phylum Chordata; class Actinopteri; order Pleuronectiformes; family Cynoglossidae; genus Paraplagusia; species Paraplagusia blochii. The sequence continues at coordinate 222,301 of JAFBJS010054928.1, read as the reverse complement.
GGCTTCAGCTGATTTAATCTCGTAAAGTATAAAGAACCAACACAAGGTTTGGAGAAAAAGCTAGAGAAGACAGATTGAGATGGTTTGGACATGTTCAGAGGAGGGACAGTGGATACATTGGTAGAAGAATGATCCTAACATTGATAGAAAATGATCCAGAGATGGAGCTACCAGGTAGGAGACAAAGAGTAGATTGATGGATGCAGTGAGGGAGGACATGGAGGTAGTTGGAGTCAGAGTAGAAGATACAGAGGACAGGGGGAGATGGACATGTTGGTTCACTGTGACAACCCCTGAAAAAGGGACATAAACACAACTGAACTGAGACCAGTCCCAGAAGTAAACGAGGAAAATCAGGCTTTTTCAACCACAACAGTAAACATCTGTAACATTGCAGTGGTAAGATTCCAGCTTCCAACTGTACCAAGAGTAATTGATAATAGTCCTTAACATTTATGACATTGACCTTCTTATAGTACTAATTCCTTGAGTCCCATTAAATATAACCACCATATAGTCTCAGTTCAATTGTCTCTGACTTGTGGTTTTGATTCATATTTAATAATTAACCAGACTTCTCTGTGAACTGAAGTTTGTTAAAGAGCCGACAGATCCATTACTGCCACCACATGGTCACAACACAACTTATGTAACTGAGCATCTCACAGCATCGCTGGTGTCATCAGTTGCCAACCTCAATAGTTCTGGTTCTGGTGGCCCAAATTTGGACCAGGTCCTATGTTTAAGAACCAATGTTCTGTTGTCCCACAGTGACAACAGAATAATGGAATACTCTTCTCTCTGCAAGTCTTTCTTCAATTCCTCTTTCCATCTTAGAGTTGTGTTTCACTAAATAGGCCTTGCTATTGAACTGAGTAAATTGATAATGATCCGCTACCGAGTTGCAAAGGCAGCAGTCTCCAGAACTACCACCCAAATCACAGCACACCATACTGTGAGCCTTCCTGTGGGTGGTGGACCCACCGCAAGTTATGTAAACTGTATTCCATGCACGCCCTGCGCTTAAAGGTGTCCGGGGACAGACAGGGAGGACCTCAGAGCTAAGACCCGAGAACCCAGTTTTTAGATAAATGTCAACTGCCGACCGTGCAAGAATGGCACATAACACGACTCCCAAAACCTGAGCCACGGCTGTATCTTTGTTGCAACTTCCCCTTTAAATCCCCTGGAAATGCACATCTCACCCCCGGGATTAAAGTCACTCCCCTGATCTGTCTTGGCCCAATGTTCCTGTCACTCTGTCAGTCTTTACATATTCTCTTCATCCATCACTATTGCTCAGCCTGGCAGCCAATGACACTGATGTACAGCCCGGCTGATCGATAAGCAGGCTGTCTGCAGGTCGCGGTGACAGCCGTGCAGATGCTGAGCGATACGGGCTTCAAACTGACTGTGGAATAAAACAGCAGCTGTAGCTGCAGCCGTGAGATGATCGCTCCTGTGAAACATATAAAAGCCGCAGCATGGAGTACAGAATTAAAGGGTTGTGTTGCATTATTCATATGTTGTTGCAGGCTAACTATCTAACAAGGCACAGTTATGAAAGGAAGCTGTGCAGTAGAGGAGAAGCCTGAGAATATGCAGTGACTTGAGATTCCTCTGTGATGTAATGCGCGCTGTGTTATAACGTAACGTAGACATTTCATTTCTTTATTCCAGGGCTCACCAACCTTTCTGTAACCAACCAGTAATAACAAGAGTTGCCTGTTTGATGCAGACTGACTAAACAATGTAATAATGAGAAGTTCTAGAAGATACAATAGTGACCACTCTTATGACCATCATGATTGAACCCATTAGAACAGTGTTGAACTCTATTTCACGGTGGGACACCATAAAAAAATCAGTATCAGGTGAACGGTAAATATTTCCTCTTCTCCAGATATCAAATGCAGGGGCGGTGCTTAGGTCTCTTGGGTCCCTACCCTATCAGTGCCTGGAGCAAAAAAAACTTTTTTTGACCAGGCCCCCTAGTGGCCTGAGCGCCACAACTGCCTGGCCTGCCCGTCTTCAAGTGCCGCCCGTGAATAAATGTTGATTTTCTGGATATTATCAATATTTTCAAAATTAAAAACCTATCAGTAAAAAACATATTTACGTTTATAAAAAACATAATATTTGCCCTTATCTGTAGTCTTCTTAGATATTTTATATGGTTTAATGTTTCTTTTACAGACCTGCAACAAAAACAAAATGTCTGTGCTATAACAAAGACCATGCATCACTGATACTACAAATCCTTCCAGTATATCAGGGCTTTATATTGTTGGGCCAACTCTAATACAGATTTAATATGTTATTGTGGGCCAAATAAAATTAGACTGTGGGCCAGATTTGGTCCCTGGGCCTGAGTTTGACACCTGTGCATTAGAATGTCATTGTAAGTGAAACTTCTGGAACAGTACCATTTTGACCAATTTTTTGGACTAGTTTTGTATTTTGGAACGCACCCCGCAGGCAGGTAGACCATGGGGGTTACCAGGTGCCCCCAGGCACCAGGTCGGTGTCCCCTGCTTAATACTGTAGAGATAACACTGTGAGCAGGACGTGTCTCCTCACTGTACCAACCCCTGCTCCCATGATGTTTTACAGTGGCTCTGAATTTCCAGACTCTGGGTTTACCTATGGACCTTAACGATGGCCGTTTCCTGGACAACGGAGGCTGTGGCTACATCCTGAAGCCGCTGGTGCTTATGTCTGATCAGGGCTTCGACCCCGGCGGCCAGAGCGGTCAAACACCAACACAACTGCTGCTGAAGGTAAAGCTACACAGCACTGAATACTGACTGACTCAGTTATGGATTAGTGGTTTTGTTGGCGGCCTCGCTGTACGGTGCACCGTCGGCCTCCTGAGCATATCTGCATGATAATCCACACCATTGTCACGTTGAGCTCGTTTCACTGGGGAGAAATGCTGCAGAGCAGAACGTCATTAACCAACAATGACATGATACTAACTGAAAGGTTCGGCGCGTAATTAGACAATTTCTTCTAAAAGAAGGAGAACAAGTGAGTAAAGAACAGACGGAGGGAAAGAGGAGGCGGTAGAAAGAGAAGAAATGCATTTCTTAAAGAATTTAATTAATCTCTGCCAAATGAATATGGATTATGTGTCAGGTTTTATATTTAATCAGCGTAATACGTTTGATTTTCGCCATAAGTTTTCAGAAAACAGACGAACTGAAATGGAATACACACATTAATGTGTGTTACTGCGTCTGTCAGTGATTCTTCAATAAATCAGTAATTAATTGCAATGTAGAAATAATAATTTAATTAAATGAATCATGTTTTTTTGAGGGGGTGTTAGTATTAGTTTTTCTGTCAAAGAAAAGGTTCATGTTCATTGTCAGACTTGGATGACAGATATTTTGATAAATCACTTTATCATTGTTTTGGTTTGACCTGTAAAATTCCATCACAGCTTGTTTTTTTTTGTCACGACATCATCAGGGGACAAGGTTTAGACCAATCGAGCAACAGTTAGAGCAACAGTTGTTTTCAGAATGGCTATTGGTAAAAGCCTGAGATCAGACAGGACCTGTGGGAACTGAGCCCAGCAGTAGGGGGAGTCCTCATCATTTCTAAAGACGTAAATAATTAAAAAAGTAGAAAAGCAATGTTTTGGGTTGTGGGTTTTATCGTTCATCTGGTGTTTTTTTTTTGGAGGAGCAGCGTAGGACCCAAAATGTCAAACTGGAGGCTCTCTTAAAGGGGAAACAAGTTCTTATCCTAGAAAAACAACAAATTTAAGAACAGGACGGGACTCAAACTCAACCAGGCCTGAAACCACAACATCCTAGGAACTTTTAACCCAGGGAAAAGGCCTCACATCAACATGACCTGACTAAACACTGAACACACGCTGACTAAACAGTGATTCAACAAAGAAAAGCAAACTTCCATAAAGGTGACCTCAGCATTTAATCCATCACCAAAGCCAACAGCAGTGTTGAGACTGACGTGTTCATTACGTAACGAAACTTCTTTTCTCGGTAACTAATTGCTCGTTACTTGTTACTAACTGTGGTCCAAATGGACGGTTTCTCCTGGCCACGGAGAGAGGACTGTGTGAAGGCGGACCCTGTCTGCTGCCTGTCAGTCATGAGTGAAAGACGGCCGTCCACACTAACTGAACCCGTGAGTTGAAAAGGAGCGATGATTGGTTGACATAGGTTAAGGTTTCAGGCTAAGCCAATCAGAAAGAGACCTGGGCGGGTCTTCTTGCCATATAGGGAAATAAACAGTCACACACACACACACACGACAGCAGCACACACCCACAGGCAAGACAACGGCAAGTGGCAAGTTGAGGTTACAATAAAGATGACTGTCAAAATGTCTAAACATCTATTTTGTTTCTATTGTTCCACTACATTTCATGACGATAGTTGCTACAGAACACAACACTAAACTTTTTAAATGTGTTTTTAAAGTAAAGTAACTAGTTATTAGTTACTTTTATTATTTAGTAACTAGTTACTGTTTCCCGAGTAGTAACTAGTAAAGTAATAAGTTACTTTTTTTTTTTTTTTGCCCAAAACTGGTGAGCAGTGGACAACTTTGAGCAGTAAGTAGGGACTGTGCCATGCTCAGAGAAACTTAGTGGTTCTCTGCTGGACTCGAATCTGGAACCCTGCAGAAGTCTGGTTCTTTAACCACTTAGCCACCGCTGCACCAAAGACTAAATGAGGGAGAGGGGTTTATAAAGTACAGACAGCAGGGACAGGAACAGACAGACTCCTGTCTTGAAGAATTCTGTCTCTGCCGCAGCACAAAGACAAGGCCGAGGATAATAAATGAAATTCAAATACAAGATGAACAAACGTCCTCAGAGTTGCATGTCATGCTGTCAACTGTGTTTCTCCGCTGCGTTTCCACTGAAGCTCGACTCTGTCAGAAGTGAAGTTCCCATTAAGTGAAAGTAACAGTTTTAGAGTAATAATCTTTAAGTGCCTCCGAGCACCTTGGCTGAGGTAAAGACAAGTCAGTGAAGACATTCACAGAGACCTTAATAAAAAGTTGTACCTACTAAATTACACTCACAAAAAAATCTCAACATTTCTTCACTTGACTTATTAAAGCCACCAGCTCCTCAGTCAGTTGGAATCACACTCATTAGAAACACTCAGTGCTCTATCCAGACTCGGGTTTTTAACTTTTATAGATTTTTTTTTTCATTAGGCAGCCTAAAAATATCTCCCTCCTTTATTTAAGTAATATTTCAAAGATGCAGTGTTTTGTCTGTTGGCGTCAGAGGAGCAGGGACGCTCTCATTTTCACCCAGACGCTGTAAATCTTCATTATTGCTAAGTGATGAATGTCATGAGTAAACGCAGGTTTGTCTTTGACCACAAGGAGAGGTCTCTGTGTGAGGAGACTGCTGATCAACTTTCGCTCAAATCCCATTTTTTTCTAGTTTTACTGCCTCTATTTTTTTTTTATTCCCTTTGCGTAAATGTGGCTGAGCAGATCTCTATTCCTGTACTTCCTCAGGTGATCAGCGGGGCCAACCTTCCTGTCAACAGGAGCGGCAAAGGTCTGGACCCCTTTGTCCGGGTGGAGATCCACGGAGTTCCTGCCGACTCCTGTAGAAAAAACACGCCAACCGTGAACAACAACTGTGAGTATCCTCCACCACTGAGCTCCTCCACAGGTTTCTGACTATTGTCACGACGACAGTTGTTTACGTTAAATGTCGTACGGTCGTTAAAGCAACCGAGTTGTGAGAAACAACAAATTAAGCCTTGGAAGGGCAGGAAAAACAACAGGCAGACTCACATACTTGTGTTGAGAGGTATAATTTGTACTCTGCCTGTAAACAACTAAAACAGTGTTTGAGCGTTTTGTGGCAGAAGAACAAATATTTTGACAAAGGATCAAATAGTAATTCCAGAAATCCCACAGTGACAGCAATATAATTGAATACTCTTCTTTCTGCAAGTCTTTCTTCAATTCCTCTGCCCATCTTAGAGGTGTGTTTCACTAAACAGGCCTTGGTCTTACACTGAGTTCATTGATAATAATAGTTCATTCACTCATCTTCATCCTCTTATCCGTTACTGGATCTTAGGGGCAGCAGTCTCCACAACTGCCACCCAAATCACACTACACCATGGTGCTATGTTCAGTGAAACCTGGCAGCTGGTGGATTAGAACCTGAAGCTTTCTGGACCCAAACCCACTTCCCTTAACACTAGGTCACCACCGCCGCTTCAATAGATGTATATTTAACAGAAATTGCCCAACTCTAAAATAAGAGCAGACTCAACATTCATTTAGATCTGAGAGAAACTTTACCGTATTGGAATAATGCACAAAAACTACGGCTAGGTGGCGCTAAATGGACTGCAACCTCAAGAAAATGTTAAAACTCTTCTTCCAATCAGCTCAATCAGCTTCACCAATAACTCTAAAAAACACAGTTATTGAGACAAGATTCTAACTTTTTATACCGGTCTAGTAGCAGTTAATTACAGGCTGTGTGCACTTGAGAAATCCTTGTTGTGCCCATGCACAGTTAATTCGGGTAGGAATATTTTATAGGTAGGAAAATATTTCAGAACACTGGAAATTTAATTTCATTAAGGGGTATTTATCTGCCACAACTTAACGACCGGTCTGTGAAAATAGTACAAAACATTTAGCCAGTCCATGTCGCAAAAAAGGTTGGGCAACACTGCCTTAAGTCCTGAAAACTTTACTCCAGCATATACAATACAATACCTAACAACTTTAAACCTGCCAGGTAACAACAACAAGGACATGCATCCATATCTATTAAGCAGACAACAAAAAATAGTCAAAAAGAATAGAAATAAATCATAACTCATTGTTTTTCTTCTCATGGCTGAAGTTCTTAAAGAGTTTGTAGGTTTGTCTGAGAAAGCAGCCACTACAGTGGGGGCGGAGTCAATGTGGACACAGAGGGAAGCACTGAAACAGGATGCCAGTGTTTATACAACAACAGCAGTTGTTTGTGATCTGTGTAAGACCTCACATTTTTGTTGCCTCCAAATCTTCCTTCCTGATAAATCAGTGCCAGTGAAGAAACCTGCTCCCAACATTCTTCAGGATGGACAGAGAGGAGAGCTCTTTCTTTGAAGAATGGCGTCATGCACAGTTGCCGTGACTGGTGTCAGGAGTCGGGCAGTGACAGTTCACTCCTGAGCACCAGCTGGAACCTCATATAAACCGCAGCTTTTCCAGCGACATTGTCATATCACCAACTTGCATTTTAACTACGTCTCTTTAGAACCTCTTTGCATCATTTTACTTCTGAGTGATAAACCCACAGCTCCAGCTGTGGACAACTCCTTCACGTTTCAGGAGTTGTTCAAGCATCAAGTCTCCTTTAGTCTGGACCTGCAGGAGGAAGGTGACTCAGAGACGGAGCGATAAAAGAAAAACAGCCGAGCTGAACATGAGCATTGAAGGGCATTTGTGCAAAAATAAAAATAATTCCAGAGTATAAAACAGATGACATGGCAGGAGAATACTAATGGATGTTACCAAGGAGCTGCTTCCCATTTGCAAACGGTTGTAAACGGCAGAAAGATCTCTCATTAGCAACCAACCTCATCACTATACTGTAGATACATATTTCCATAACAACAATCCAAACATTTAAATGCAGACTTGTTGTTATAAAATAGTGAACAGTGAGCAGTGTCCAAACTGTGTAGGCTGTAGAACAGACATGGGCAAACTAAGGCCCGGGGGCAGGATGCTGCCCTTTGAGCTTCTTAATGCTGCCGCCAACCTTGTCCAAATGATTTTTTTTTATTTTTTATCATTATACTTCTGCCTTTTCCTGCAATAATGTGGTCATCCCAGGAGATGATGTCATAGAACAGTATAAGAAATGTAGGATTTAAGGTTTTATACTAGACTTTTACATGCATTAATCATAGTTAAAACGGACACTCCATCTTTCTGCTCTGGACTCGGCCCCACGTGTCCAATTTTTTGACTAATTGTAGCCCGTGAGTCAAAAAATTTGCTCACTCCTGCTCTAGGTTCTAAAAAGCCAGCAATAATACAGAGACTCCACTCAGAATATTATTACTAGATCGCTGCAACAAGAACCAAAACAGTTAAAGTTACGCTGAATATCTGTGAAAAGCTGTGTTTCACCAGTAGATGGAGTTACGACTATTACCGTTAGCATTTTAGGTTTTATACAGACTTCTGACATCTTTCTGACTCGGCCCCGGTGTCCGATTTTAGGACCAATTTGTGGCCCGCGACTCAAAAAGTTTGCCTGCTGTAAAAAGTGCTATGAAGAAAGTTTCATACGTAACTTGGCCGCAATACTAAATGAGCTGGCGCTCTGCCAGTTTCTTTAGCATAGCCGCTGAGTGTCAGAGTACCTGTCTGGGGTGTGAGGAATTAGGTCACACCTCAGGCAGGTATTCAGTTTTCATGGCGCCTACATGCAAAGACAACCACTCATGCTGTTTGCACATTCACACCCAAGGCAAGGTTCTCTTTAGGGTGTGAACATTGGAAATTAGCAGGATTGTTTTTTTTTGGGTGATCATTGCAGAGCATATGTATTTGTAAGACAAACACTTACAACATAAACATAAATACAAATTAGGGGGATATATATAGGACAACATTACCTCAAATATCTTCCTCCCTTTCTATTAGTCTTTCCCTTTTTTCCCCTGTGCAAATTTTAGAATATTTAAACAAAATCAAAGTTACACACATTCATTAGTTTTACATTTACATCTATAATATGTGTTTCTACAATATAGCGCTGATAAGTAGTAATAACCATAAAAACCAGTCTGGTCTCTGAGTGATGATGTGCTTCACCCATTTTCCCCATAAACTTTTTATTTTTATGCAAACGATATTCTTTCCACAATATAGATGTCGTAAATAATTTTAAACCAGTCCTGTTGCAACCACTTCCTGGTCAAAGCATATTTCCCTACAGTGAGTAATATTTTGTGTTATATTACCCATGTACATTGTCAACACAGTCATTATGACTGTTTTGCAAATATTTTTCCACAAATCCACAAAAAGTGGTGTTAGTAACCTGAGATTCCAGGAAACTTTTGTAAAACCTGGATATTATCTTACCTCCACACCCTGATTTATATGTTGATACACATATATTTAGAGTTCTATTGTCAGCTGTCTCCAAACTTTCATTGAATTAGCAGGAGTTTAGAATAATCTACCAAGAACATGGTGGAAGGTTGGTTTTCCTGTCTGGTAAATGATTGAGTTTGACTTGTTAGGACCGATAAACATGGGTTTAGACTTTAAAGTCTAATTGGTGGCGTAGTGGTTAGAGAACCAGACTGGAGGGTTTCAGTTTCCAGTCCACCAGCTGCCAGGTTACCACTGAGGTCCACTGAGCATGGCACTGTCCCCACACACTGCTCCCCAGGCCCTGAAAGCTGCCCACTGTTCACTGACAAAGACTTTACCTTCCTGCCTATAAAAAGTAAGGACACAAAAAAGTCAAAATGTGACATTATCATCTAAAAATCACAAACAAACGATCACAGAAATCACACTTTTCCTCATGAACAGACACATTCCACTCTTTCGCCTCTTTACGACCTCTTAGCCTCAACATCAACCTCCAAACTTCATCTGTGTTTTTGTCTGATGTCGGGCAGTTTGCGCCGCATCGGTATTTAATGCTTTTATGAAAACAAAGAGCATAGATGTCTGCTGCTGCCAGAATGGCTGCTGTGAAGAGACGAGACCGAGCCAGAACCATTAGGTTCCGGGCCTGTAAACAAACCACAGATGCTAAAATACTCAACAGAGCGAGGTCCACGCTGCAGAGCTGGACCATCATCTTCTGTGGCTTCGACCATATAAGTCAGACGCTTTACATGCGAGTGGTCGCGCCTGATGGTGATGAATGTGAAAAATGTACTTCGTACACGAAACCCAATGGCAGGCGACTGCCTCGGTCCCTGAGCTGAAACCGAACCGAGACACAGCGTCCAGAGTATTGATGATTACATCAGTCAACAGAAGCAGCAACTCTGGCAGCACCGCTGCAGAATTTATGTTCAGCTTTGAACAGAAGACTGCAGCAAGACCCAGACAGAACCCTCCAACCAGAACCAAGACTCCTTAAATCTAGGTCTTTTCCTCGTGTGGTTACCAACATCCAGAGAAATAACTAGTGCTTATCGTAACTAATTGTCCTTTTTTCTTTCAGCTTGTCCCTTTTTCCATCCCCCCCCTTTGTCCTCTGTATCCTCAACACCAACTACCTCCATGTCCTTCCTCATTGCATCCATCAATCTCCTCTTTGTCTCCTACCTGGTAGCTTCATCTCTAGGATCATTCTTCTACCAATGCATCCACTGTCCCTCCTCTGAACATGTCCAAACCATCTCAATCTGTCTTCTCTAGCTTTTTCTCCAAACCTTCCCGTCTGTGTTGTCCCTCTTATCACCTCATTCCTGATCCTGTCCATCCTTGTCTCTCCTAAAGAGAATCTCAGCATCTTTAACTCCTCCACCTTCAGCTCTGCCTCCTATCTTCTACCTATTCCTAGTGTCTCTACCCCATCCATCATGGCTGGTCTCACAACTGTCCTGCAAACCTTTCCCTTTACCTTAAAGTCTTCTGTCCCAAGCACCTTCCCACCTTTGTATTGTTCTCATGCATGTCCTGCACCAATCTAACATACTTCTCTGCCACTTCCTCATAGGAAACCACAATTCCTCCCTTGACACCCTGTCATAGCCCTTTTCTAAATCAACAAAAACACAATGCAGATTCTAACTAATTGGTAACGTATTGAAATGTGATCACTTCTGCAGCTCTGACTCCTCACTGGGACACTAACATGGACTTCTCCATCACCGCCCCGGAGCTCTGCCTCATACGCTTCTGCGTCAAACATCAGACCGGCCCTCTGACCAGTGAGTTTGTGGGCCAGTACACTCTGCCCTTCACCAGCATGAAGAAAGGTCAGTGACACAAAGGTGATGGGGGAGGGGGAGGAGTCAAAAGACGCTCTGTTGTTGTTGTTGATTGAATTTTCCCTCCATTCACTTTCAGCCTCTGTAGAAATTCAACTCTGCTGTTTTAGCTGCAAAGATGTGGATGTGAATCTATATAAAGCCTTATATCTGCAGCAGAATATGCACAGATTTCTGTTTACCCACCCTCCCCTTCTCCACCTCCAGGCTACCGCTGGGTGCCTCTGCGGTCCCAAGATGGATGCAGCCTAGATCCAGCCTCCCTTTTCGTCTTTGTCTGGTATTCCTAAAAACAGCTCCGCATTTAATACCCGCTCTCTCCGCCTGGGTGCGTGTTATCAAACACACCAAATGAACACGGTGATCCCTCTCAGTGATCACGGAGCGTGACTGATGTTGCCGCATCAACACCAAAAAAAAAAATCAATCTGCTGTCAGAAAACTTCTTTTTTTTCTGCGCTGCAGAGGAAAATACAAGGTGAGGACATTAACAGGGATGGACTCGTTGGAAGCAGCCCTGGAGAGGTGGAGAAATCCCTGGAGAACATCAGGGCGTTCCATTTGTACTTCTCCCAGTTCAATCCACCTCATTAATGTCCTGGATCTCAATGCTCTGAGGCAACGCACACTCACAGCCTGATTGTATGAAGCCTTCACTCCACTGCTGCTTCACTGTTTTGTCTTCTCTAACAATCGTCACCTACGGCAGAGTTTTCCACACATTTTTTTTTTTCGGGGATCCATATTTTAAGAATCTTGAACCCAAGTCAATATACATTGTACGTGAAATATTGACAATTACTGACCAATAATGAGGATAACTTATTATTGAACAAGTCAAATCTGAATTACTAGTAAAACAAAAAGAAATCTTGTTGGAAATACGATGCAATATGACCCCCCAAAAAACATTTTGAGACCCACATCAGGGACATGAGCCATTGTTTGGGAAACAATGACCTAAATGTCCATCACTAAAGTTTTATACAAGGCAACGTCATGTTTATCAATCACTTCTGCTAAAATAGACCAGCTGAGAACGTATTCTAAGACTTAATTATATTTTAAACCATTAATAATAGATATTTTGTATATTGACCCTAATGTATCTTTATTAATTCTGTTAGATATTTTTTAAACATTCTTAACCATAGTTGTCACATACTGCAGTGTGCAATAATAACTTGTGATTATCAGAATGTGTGCACAGATGCTGACATTGTTTTAATAATTCACTCACTCATTATTCCCACAATTTACACGTGCGACGAAGGAACGCAATTAATATGGAGTTTGACTTGGATGTAAACAGAACCTGTAATAAGTGGGAACATCAGAACAGAGTATGGATGTCATTGACTGAAGGATGAGTGAAACACTGTTGAAGGATGTGAAGAATAATCTCTTTAAAAATTAGTTTTTGTGATTGGTTGGATATTAAAACAGTTTAACATTAGTAATGCTATAAAATACTCAAACTGAAGAACAAGACTCAAGTATTTTTCTTTCACATCCAGTCTACATCAATGGTCCCCAACCACTGGGTTGTGGACCGGTCCCGGTCCGTGGGTGAATTAGTGCTGGCCCACAGAGAAATAATGTTTCCTTTTGGCCCCGTCTGACTATTACTTCCATTTGATCCATACCCATATCAACAAAAGAACTGACCAATAGAATGGCTAGGATTCCATCATCAATAATGCAACTATATTTGATTAGGAAATATTTTCTCAGTGAAGACAACAACAATAAACTCAAAATGAGTCATTGATACAAGATTCTAAGCTTTTATAACGGTCTGGTAGCAGATAATTATAGGCTCTGTGCACTTGAGAAATCCTTGTTGTGCCCATGCAGAGTTAATTCAGGTAGGAAGATTTTATAGGTAGGAAAATATTTCAGAACACCAGAAATTCAATCTTTTCAAGTGGTATTTATCTGCCACAATCTAATGACCGGTCTGTGAAAATAGTACGAGACATTTAACCGGTCTGTGGCGCAAAAGAGGATGAAGAACGCTGATGTTGAAATGTTTGGCGGGCCTGTTTGCGAAGCTGAACGAGCCGTATCCAGCCCTCGGGACTTACTTTGCTTTTGTCTGGTATAGGCTGTCAGAGGGATGACGGTGCTGTGACCCGCCCACAGTTCTGTGTGTGTTTGGCAGCATGTTTGTGGATTCAAGAACATGACTGCATCAAAATGTCACTGCTGAGTAAGACTACAGGACAGAGGGAGAGAGATAGTGTGTGTGTGAGAGAGAGAGTCTGTGTGCATGAAGTCAACCTCCTCCTAAGACACAGATCCAGACTTGTCATCCCAGTCACACACACACTTGTTATCCCAAACCAATTCCAAGGACATCCAGTTGAAACAGCTGACAACAACAACACATTGACGTTTGGCAAACAGGAGGCACCTGAACGCACCACACCACTTCCAAACAGAACACATTAAAAGTAACAGTTTCAAGTCACACGTATTAAAAAAAGCAGCTGTTTAATGTGCAAATACGACTAAAGATGAACTCTTCTTTGTTATATCATTAAATCAGACTAAAACATACACTTCAAAATATGCTGAGTTTTGAATTTAAATTAAATGACACTATATATTTAATGCTCGGCGTGGTGACGTCACATTGCCACGTCATCCACCGCCAGTCTCGTCTGGTTCGAAGGTAAAGTGCATCAGGTCAATTGATTAAGGGTTACAATCTACAACACTGCCATTGCTCCTCTCGCATTGCGTCTCTTTTTTTTTCTGTCTGGCTGCGCCCCCTGCTGGTAGCGACCGCATAGTGAAACCCAAGTTTCAGAAAGCAGCGTTTCGAAGAGGGAACCAAGTCTTTTTGTCCAGCAGTCTGTCTTCCAGTTTAATGTTGGTCGCGGCCACGAAGGCCTTTTTGCTCTTCACCGTGACCTCCAGCACCATCCCGTACAGCAGGGGGACGTAGGTGTACTCCAACTACAAACACAAGGCAGGGTTGATGACCAGGTTTAACTCATGCACTGACCACATTCATTTTCTTATCTAATTCTATGGTTTTCTTGATCTTTCCCCTCTGTTTTAGCTCCATGTGAAACATGCAGTATTTAAGACAGGAAGCTGCTGGTTTGAGTCCACTGGGTTTTACATCCACAGATCAAAAGGGAAGCACGGCGAGGAGAGCGGTGCCCGGGGCATGGCTCGCATTAAAAGTGAATAATAACACTCAGTCAGGACGAGTTTCATTGGAATCTCATGTTTGCGCCAGTTGCGTCACGCTTTCCAGAGCAGCAGTTGTTGATACGTACCAGCTCGTTGAAGGTGGGGTTGTCATTGTTACGGACCACCTTGGTCTTCTTCTTGGAGCGTTGTAGAGGGTCCGGCCTCAGGCGTGTGATCACGTAGGCGTCAGGGTTAGAGCCGTTTGCCTGTTTCTGTTTAGAGGCGAAGACAGAGACGTAACATCGATTAGAAAAATGTTTCTTGTCTTAAAATGTAATAAAATAATGAGGTGCACTCACGATGTTCTTCAGGTGTTTGACCAGTACTGAGAGCTTGAAGTTGGCATAAGAGATCAACAACTGGATCTGAGGACACGTCCCTGCAACAGGTGAACGCACTGAATCGTAACATGATAGGAATTATGTATGAATTATCATGACAGTTTCTTCAGTGTTGGGTTTGATCGATGTTCACCACTTTAGATTTAAAGTGCACTGTCGGAAAAAAAACTGCGTTTTCTTTTGTTACCGAGGAAACCATCTGATCTATTCTGGGACTGGACCTGCGTGTACAGCACTGTTGAACAGATTAGACGAGATCATGAACATGTATAATTCAATTTAGAGATGGTCTACCTCTTCTTTTATTAATGTTGGATTTTTAGTATTTTTCAATTATACAAAAATCGTGACACAGCCTCTTATCATCCACTTAGAATTCCAACTATGATTAATGTCAGGGCCGTCGTGTGGCTACACATTTTAACCTGATTTATCCCAGGAGAGCTGAAGAATCACAATTGCAATTAAACCTGATTAATCTATAAAAAAGTCAACAAGAAAAAGGAATTTTTAACAAATACTGCACGTCATACACCCAACTAGTACAGAAGTGTTTGCTTTGTACTTTCTTGAAGACTAGAGGATAAGCTTGAGACACTACAGTTTGTGACCAAGACTTACCTGACGGCACACTTTCAGTGACGCTGCCAGGTCCATCCAGAAACAAGCTGCACACAATCTCATTCTGAAGTCCAAACAGAGTAAAGACAGAGAAGGTTACTGAAAGAAATATGTTGTTGGAAGTCAAAAATATACCATTACAGATTCTTACTCCTTTGCAGGGTCCTTCAAAAAGCGCTTTAAGGTAGTTGTTTAGCAGAGATATTTTCCTGGCCGTTGTGAATTTCAGGCTGTACCACTTAGGAAACCTTTAAAGGTAGAAGATGTTTTGATGATGTTACTGTGTAAATTAAATGATGTGCCTTAAAAAAGAAAAGCCATGAGGTTTGTTTATGGATTTTTTTTTTCATTACTTACTGAGGAAGCTTAGATTCAATGAAATATTTCTGCAACTCCTTGTGGATCTCCTCAAACTCCCCAAACGTTTTCTCTCTGTTCAGGTAACCATCATCGATGGTTATTCTCAGATCGTATTTCTGCAGACCAAACAGGGATGAGTATTTAGAACGTTAGACGTTGACGAACTCATAACAAATATTTAAAAGTACGGAGGTTGAATTTGTAAAGAAAACAATCTCAGCTCAGTGATTATAGTAATAACAATGAATGAAGCTGTAATGTGTGGCCGTAGGTTTAACTGGGTTTTAAAAAAATGTCTTGACCTGATTATAATTATTAATAAATATTAATTAAAGATGATTATAGTGGCTGAAATGTGTTTGTGTTTGGATTGTAAAGCAGGAGCCAGGAGTGTCCTGTCAGACTCTTCTGTTTGGTTTCCTCTAACACAGCTATCTTTCTCCCAGTCACAGCAAAGTGTTTTTTTTGGGGGGGTTTTTTACAAGCTGGCCATGGCCGTGATAACACAAAATTCCTTGTCTGTCCTCCCTTGTTATCTCACCCACTGACCCTGATGACCTAATACTTCCCCCTTCTCCTGTGTCACATCTTCTGCTGCCTCTGCAGGGAGGAGTTTAGGGCTTGTAGAACAAAAGTGATGAAACAGACGTGGGTCTGATGTTGACTTTGTTCACATACTGAAACTTTCATTATCATTCTCAACCATGAAAAAGGCCTGGGTGTGATTTTCTCACTCAATAAATCCCTTATCTTTACCCTGACCTTGGCAGAAGACGGTGGTTGCTCTTATCAGAGGTTTCTAGGTGGCATCAAACCTGGTCTAGTGGCAGGCAGGGGAACTACAGCACCAGTGCAGCACTCCTGAACTCAGTCAGTCCACATACCTTATCTTAATCCTCACCTTCATTTATAACTGGCCATAATTCTAATCTTTTCTTCGAACCAAAGCCTAAACTCCAAATGACCTCATCTTAAATGATAAGAAGCTGCCAGTCACTAGGTGGCAGTAACTCAGAGTTGTTGATACAAAAAATCATATAAATGTTATCAGTTTTTCAATAGTATTTCAATTAAATTAAATCAGTCAAATGTATTTTACTATTTTCCTCCTAAGTAACCATAAATTAAATATTATTTCTAGTGTTATAATATTTTCCTACCTATAAAATTTTTCTACCTTCCTACCTGAATTAACTGTGAATGGGCACAACAAGGATTTTTCAAGTGCCCACAGCCTATAACTTTCTGCTACCTCTTGTATCAATGACTCTACATCATTTTGAGTTTATTGTTGTTGTCTTCACTGAGAAAATAAAATAAAAAATAAAGTTTTATTTAATCTAAACTAATCTCAACCTATGCAACAATGCCACGACAAAGAGTCACCACACTAAAATTGGAAATAATGTCCTGTAAGTAGTTATATGAAAAAAAAACAAACGACGATTCAGCTTTTTTCTTTGCATTTTCTCCAGAGATTTCATCCATTTATGAACATTTGAGAAAAATACAGGACAAAGGAAAAGATTCTGATCCCAATTCCAAACTAAACACTAAACCTCCAAAAGGCTGTCACTTTGTGGATTACAGTGTTTTGCCTCCTCATCTACCACTCACAAACACAAAGTCTGTTTTGTGAGATGTTTGACATTGACAAAAGCATCTCAAGAACCCTGATCTGAAGCCCGACCCTAACCGGCACCAGGATTTGTCTTTTGTCTGGCTCACCATTAGACTGGAAAAGATCCCTACAACAATTATTTTATTTAGATAAAAATACCTAGTTGCATTTATTAAATGTGTGTGGTGTGTCAGTGGAGCTGCTCTGTTGCCTCACCACATCATTCCCTTCGACATTGTATCCCAGGATGACAGCTTCTTGAATATTGGTGCCGGCAGTGGGCAGGCCGTGTCTTTTCATGGTTTCCTCTTTCTTTCCTTGAGCCATGCTGTGAGTCAGGAACATAAACTTGACTGCGACACAGTCGATGCTCTGTTTGATTTTCCTGCAGAGGGAATTTAAAAATAGTTTCATTTATCCTATGATAGCTTTGGAAATGTAAGAGTACCGGAATGCAAAATTACTTTGTAAAGTATGAGGTTGCCTCCAAGTCAGTGTCATGGGGCCTGAGGTTGTTCTGCACGTACTGCAGGTCGTTGGAGTCCTTCATCTCGGGCATGCCTGCCTGTAGCATCTGCAGAGCTCATCGACAGCACTCTGATTAGTTCATTATATATGGGGCAATTACTGTGCAGAGGTGAGTCCCTCACCAGCTCTAATAGGCTGAGTATGAGAGCAGAACGTTTCCTGATGATGTTGTAAGCCTCACAGCACAGCTCCACAAACCGGTGCAAACGCTGCGGTTTCTGCCCTCCTCCTGTGATGAAATGCTGCATCTCTGACGTGAAGATGAACGGAGAACGGTCTCTGTCGTTCAAACAGCGTAGGAGACAGTTTGATTAATCACCACGTCTTACAGAAATGCTTATTATACAATTATAATGTTAATTTTTCTCTTCCTTTCAGCTTGTCCCGTTTCTCAGGGGGTTGCCACAGCAAGTCAACAATTTCCATCTCTCCCTGTCCTCTGTATCTTCTACTCTGACTCCAACTACCTCCATGTCCTTCCTCACTGCATCCATCATCTCTTCTTTGTCTCCTATCTGGTAGCTCCATCTCTAGGATCATTCTTCTACCAATGTATCCACTGTCCCTCCTCTGAAAATGTCCAAACCATCTCAATCTGTCTTCTCTAGCTTTTTCTCCAGACCTTCCTGTCTGTCGTCCTTCTGATCACCTCAGCATCTTTAACTCCTCCACCTCCAGCTCTGCCTCCTGTCGTCTACCTATTCCTAGTGTCTCTAATCCATCCATCATGTCTGACAACTGAGTAAACCTTTCCCTTCACCTTAAGGTCTTATGTCCGTCCAACAGCACACCTCACCACTGTTGTACTGTTCTCATTCATGTCATGCACCAATCTAACATACTTCTCTGCCACTCCTGACTTCCTTGGAACCCTGTCAAGGTCCTTTTCTAGTGTCTCTAACCCTGATGTTATTCATTTCACCTTTTAATTTTCCCAAACTTCTGTGCATTGCCCATTATTTTGCCAAAGTCAATGTGAAACATGTGTCCACTGTGCTTCAACATGATGTTGTCATTATGGCGATCACAGATGCCCAGGATGAACGTGGCCACACACCACCCTGCACACGAATGGATGAAGTTCATCACAGCCTGTAGAGATAAATACATAAGGAGGTCCATTCATGTTCTAAACCTGCCAGAGCAGACGTTATGATCACTCCAAACCTTCTCGTAGTCTTCTTTGGTTTTGTTATACATGTGGAACCATTTCTCCAGAGTGTCCTCACGTAGAGTCCCACCTAGACCCCACTCCTGGTGAATCTTTCCCAAAGTTACTGCTTCTGGAACCATTTCAACCAAACCTGACAATCACAGAATGAATAAGCATGAGAATGAAGCACAGGAGATTTAAAACAGTGGTCTTCAACCCCTGGGTTGGGGACCGGTACCGGTTCGTGAGTGAATTGGTGCCGGGCCACAGAGAAATAATGTTTTCTTTTGGTCCCATCTGTCTATTACTTCCACTTGATCCATACACATATCAACAAAAGAACTGACCAATAGAATGGCTAGGATTCCATCATCAATAATGCAACTATATTTGATTAGGAAATATTTTCTCCGTGAAGACAATTACGCAGAGTCATTCTAACCTTTTATACCTGTTTGATAGCAGATAATTATAGGTTGGGTGCACTTCGACAAAACCCTCATTGTGTGCTTGCACAGTTATCTCGGGTAGGAAGATTTTATAGGTAGGAAAATATTTCAGAACACCGGAAATTTATTTTAAGATTAAATTAAAATTAAATTAAATTAAAATTCCTTTTTTTTTCTTTAATAAGGCGTATTTATCAGCTACAACGTAACGACCGGTTCGTGAAAATAGTACCAGACATTTAACCAGTATGTGGGGCAAAAAAAATTGGGGAACACTGATGTAAAATGTATATAAATCAAACTAACCCTGAGCTTTTCCAGTAGGCAGACACCTGTAGGTGATCATCTGCATGTCCAGCCCCTCTTCCAGCCACAGTTTGTCCATCACGCGGACAATCTGAAGCACCAGCATGTCCTGACACAGGTTATCACCTGTCTGAATGACACATTATGTTATGTCATTTTAAAGTGACAGCGATAAGTACAGTACATATCCAGTTGCTAGGTTTCATTAGTTGCATCTGCTTTTGAATTACCACTAATAACCAGTTTCTTAGACTTTTAGCAGAGTAATAGAATATTTTGTATTTGACATATTTGGGTTCCCTTTATTATTTTCCATCCCTATTGTTTTTTTCATCTGCAGTTTCTATTTATAAAACATCTTCAATGTACTCTTTGTTTTTGGGATTTCTTTTAATTATTTGTCTTGGAAAATCCCACTGGGGTCTCTCTGATTGTCATGTAAACAAACCTTCCAGAGCACTAACCTTACAGATGACACTGATGTTCTTAGCCAGAGGATCACTGCAGATGAATGTGACTCTCAGAGGAGCAGCGTTGGAGTTGAAGAACTTACAGGCCTGTGTATAGTTAGAGAGACAGAGAGTCAACAATCTGTCATCCACAGTCAATAAGTTAATACAGTGTTGGTCTGTTTACTGTCTGTTTGGACTTTTGTGGCTAAGAACCATATCTAAAAATATATCTCTATATATTTTTTTAATAAACTCAATTTCCAATTGCACAGAACCATATGTAGTTAATGTAGTTCCACAGAAATAACATCACCGGTTGTCTGATAGATGCTTATCATGTCCCAGGAGTAGCTGTTCTGTCCCCCCGCAACCCCATGGCCGTAAACTGGACTCAGGACTTAGCCTCTGAAGCCTAGCCCAGCTTCTCTAAGACCCTCTGTGTCCTCGACCCAGGACTTGGTCTGTTTTGATACTGCAAAGACTTTAAAGAGTCTTTGTGTAGATGACCTTGTAGATACATTGAATTAGATTTACTCCATCCTGGGTGAGGGTCCCCTTCACTGAGGTTTCTTCCTTATTTTCCCTGTTTGGGTTTTTTTTGGGAGTCATTCGTCAGCCGGTGTGAGGGTCTTTGAGGGCATGGGGTATTTTCCTTTCTGTTTACTGCACCTTGTTTATTTTACTTTATTTTATTTTGAAATGTTCTTACATCCAGATCCACTGCCTTCACATGAACTGTAGGATCCAGTGGCAGACGACAGCTGATCCCATGAGCAAAGAACTTGTCAATCGATTCCTTTTCCCTCGACAAAACATTCTGCAGTAAATGAATGAAAATGAAAAATAAAACCCACAGCACTCACGCAATTAGGATCAAACAACTGACAGTCACGACAAAGCTGACTTCACGTGAATGTTTGTGACAAACAAACCTTACGCCGATGCTTTTCTGCAGTGCGAACTTTGTCGGCTACTTGCATAAGGACAGAAACCAGGCGGGTTTCATGCTCCAGCTCCTGAAACAGGTTACGACCACAGCAGTAACTCAGAGCTGCCTGAATCTTACTGAACCAACTCTGGTATAACAGGTCGTTGCAGGCGTCTTCCAGCAGCCTGTCGACAAAAAGAAGCCATTATGATTGCTGTTGTCATGGAAACTAGTGTTTAGTGGTACATTCTCTGTATTTGTTCCATCTCACCAAAAAAGTTGTTGTGCAATTCGTATGTTCTTCACTGATCTCTCCAGCAGCAGCATCACCAGAGGTCCGTCCAACTCCCACTCACTTTTCAGAGCCTGCATGACAGAAGAAACTTGAATCTTAAATGAACGTAGAAATTAAAACAGGTGTATGAGTTTGATGTTGACAACTGTTGAAGGATGTTGACATGTTTACTGCACCTGGACCAGCTGTGGCAGAAACAGCTCAAGCTCTTCATCTGAAATCTGTTCAAAGTAGTAAACTGCAGTTCTCCGTACGGTCTGATCATGAAAACTAGAAAAAAGTATCAAGACAAACTCAATCTAAAGACGTACTAGCAGTAGTACACAAAGACAAAAGTACTTTTATTTTATCAGTACAGGGAACAGCAAACCTACTTCTCACTTAGCAGGAAGAGCGCCTCCTCTGGTAAATGAATAGGCCAGTTTTCTAAAACTGTATAGATTTCTGTCAAGTGCTGAGGCTGCCACTGCGGGACTCCGCCCAGCAACAGGTGGAGAAAAGAACTTCCTTTGTCACTGCAGTGACGCTTCTCCCAGAGAAAAGTCTTTTCATTCTCCGTCAGACTGAGAAAGCAGGAAATATGAGTTGGAAATGTCAACTTATTGATGGATGTATTTGTACATGTATATGTCTAATACTCACAAACACAGGCAGTGCTTCTTGGAAACATTCTGCAGCTTTTTCTGCAGATCCCCACAAGGCTGAGTGAAAACGAATGAGCCAGGAAGAGCGATCGGTCTCTGGTATGTCCAATGGAACTCATTCTGAAACTCCAGCTGTAATGTGAGGAGTCAAAAAGAAATGAGCAGTTATTAGCTACAATTCCTACTTTGGCCAACAGAGGGCAGAGTGGTCCATTATTACTAACCTGCAGTATGACGCCCACAGGTTGTGTGTGATGTTCGTAGATGGCTGGAGTGGGACGAACTGGGACCTGAGCCTGTGTAGACAAACTGAGCAGGACTGTGCCCGAAACCAATGTCCTGAAGACAGAGGACAAAGACATCTGTCACTGACTACAGGATTCAGAATATTATAATAAAACATACATATATAAAATGATACCTATTCAGTCATAGTACAGAATAAATGATAATAAAAGCATGTTGTTGATCTTTGGCAGAATTAATTGTTATTTTCAAAGAAAAATACTTGATTTCAAAACTATCTCTGGGGAGAAAAAAGAAATTTCTCTAGAAGAAATTAACAAGGATTCCTACAGCTGCTCTGAGACTGTTTTTGGACCAGTATCTATTGAATCCAATTGGAAATCAAGTGTGAACAATCACAGCCCCACTATTGAGTGAGAACATTCAGCCTTTTATTGAGTTCATGTGATTTTATAATAACAAATTAAGCTGATGACGTCTTTATCATGTGAGCTGTGGTTTGTTGTTTATCAAGTAGTTTCACTGCAGCATTACTGCAGTTTTTTGTTCAGTTCAATCTGTGTCTTTGAGGAAAGAAAATGAAATTATAATTTATCTGTATATCATTCTGGTTTTGGAGATGACTTTAATCAGTCCCAGGAAACAGTGGGTTTTTAATTAAACTTACTAATATTTATCCCACTGCCAGGAGCAACAAATATTATTAAAAGCATTTTGTTTATTTCTATTATGGTTGTTAAAATATGTGAAATGTATAAATATATGTAAAAAATATAATATTTCAACTAATACAAATATTTTAAGCAATGAAGATCATGTTTAGTTGAAAAATACTGTTGCTCTGACACATTGATCTACAGGATGGCGTGAAAATCATTTTACTCGGGGGCTACATCAACAATACAATTTCCTTGAAGAGACGAATTCCTGATCCTGTCCATCCTTGTCTCTCCTAAAGAGAATCTCAGCATCTTTAACTCCTCCACCTTCAGCTCTGTCTCCTGTCTTCTACCTATTCCTAACGTCTCTAGTCTAATCCATCCATCATGGCTGGTCTCACAACTGTCCTGTAAACCTTTCCCTTCACCTTAGCTGACTCTCTTCTATCCTCTGTATATGTCCCTACTCCAAAACATATTAATACATGTTACTGCAGTTTATTATTATAAATTTATGTAACTAATATTGTTCATTGACCTGAAATAAAAACCATTTTTGGTTTATCAGGTTAGCAAACTGTGCTCCATTGACATTATGGAATGTTTAGTAAACTCCTGTGGGCCACACAAAATGACATGGAGGGCTGGATTTGGCCCCTGGGCCTTGAGTGTTACAAATATAAGCTATAGATTGCATAAGGAAATACAGAACATATTTTGAGTACTAGTGTGACAGTGTGAAGCTGAGACAATGAATGAACGTACCTGTTTCTGTAGAGAGGGAGTACTGCCCAGCCTAGAGCCTCAGGGCTCTTCCCTTTCTTTGAGCCTTTGAGTTGAATCATCAACATGGTCTCATACGGGAGTGCGTTGACATGAACCGGAAACACCATCCTGAAAAAAACAAAGAAAGACTACAATTACAATACTACAACTACAATCACTTTGCATATAAGAAACAAAACGTTTTCAGAAACGATTTTCTTACACGCGATTACAGTTGATTGTGTTTCCAAACGACAGGGAGGTGCTGATATTTTCCGAGATGCCAGCGTCACAGAGTTTCTTCTCACCATACATCAAGTCGCAGGAAAAAGAGAAGTAGTCATAACTAAAAAAAACACATTAGAGCAACGTCAGTGATGGCACTGTGATTCAGTGGTGGAAATGTCGACAACAACACAAACAAACCCACGTGTTCAGCCAGGCCTGGTTGACTTTGTAGAGTGATGCAATGTTGAACTGGCAGATTTCCTGGTAATGGTCGACATCACAGATTTGCAGCTCTCGGGGGACTTCCTGAGCTCTGAAGTCAGTCGGAAAGTTCTCAAAGAAAATGTGCAGCACCCTGAGCAGCGCACTGTGCAGCATGCTCACTGCTGCAGATCAATAAGCACAATAATGACATTAATAAAGCTTTTTCTAGGGCTTAAAACACCCAAAACAATATGACGAACGTATAATATTATACTGTTTTTCCTAAAAACAGATTATTATAAATGTATTATTATTAAAAACAGCTTGTGTGTTTATAGACTCGCCAACTAAACTGGAAAGAACTATTGGTTTGTTGCAAAACATGCAAAATGCGGTTGCCAGTGTAAATGTATTTAAACAACTCAATCAGTAAATACAGAGAGTGCTTTTTGCTGTTCTATGGTACAGTGGTCTCCAACCACTGGGCCGGGGACCGATACTAGTCCGTGGATGAATTGGTGCCGGGCCGCAGAGAAATAATGTTTCCTTTTGGTCGCATCTGACTATTACATCCACTTGATCCATACCCATATGCACAAAATAACTTAAGAATATAATGGCTAGGATTTCATCATCAATAATGCAACTATATTTGATTAGGAAATATTTTCTCAGTGAAGACAACAACAATAAACTCAAAATGAGTCATTGATACAAGATTCCAATTCTGTATACCGGTCTGGTAGGAGAAAGTTATAGGCTGTGCACACTTGAGAATTCCTTGTTTTCGGGTAGGAAGATTTTATAGGTAGGAAAATATTTCAGAACAGGGGTATTAATTTGCCACAACTTAATGAGTTGGTCCCCAAAAATAGTACGAGACATTCAACCGGTCTGTGGCACAAAAAATGTTGGGTAAGACTGCTAGAGTATAAGCGTGTGATCATGATATGCATGATATGTCACACTGTCAGACACATAGAGAAACTCCAGGCTGCTTGTGAACGCATACATCTCAACTACACACAGTATCGAGTTAAGTGACATGTCATGGTGTGAGTGATTGTAATTGAATAATAGAATGACATGCCACGTAAAAGCTGTTTCAAATGTCAGATTTTAAGGTGGATCAGAGTGTAAAACGGGACCAGAGAGAGAGAAGGACTTTGTCACATACAGTAGGAACTCACCATTTTCAATGTCAGTCTCATCCTGTGGAGAAGATCAGGACAGATTATTAGTTCATTAGTAGAACCAGTGCACATTTCTTGTTTCTGATGCATTATTGTCACTCTGATTACAGTAATATAATAAAGAAAGTCATCATTACTTTTTGTATCTTGACTAAAGAAATTAATGCTTGACAATAAAGTGACAAAACAAAAACAAACCCTTGTACTGTTGGACTTGGACTTCAAGACCACAGTGGTTACTTAATAAGATATGGGACTCAAGTCAGGAGCAGATGGATTAAATAAAGAAGAGAGTCAGCTAAGGTGAAGGGAAAGATTTACAGGACCAGCCATGATGGATGGATTAGAGACAGTAGGAAAAGACAGAAGACAGGAGACAGAGCTGGAGGTGGAGGAGTTAAAGATGCTGAGATTCTCTTTAGGAGAGACAAGGATGGACAGGATCAGGAATGAGGTGATTAGAGGGACAACACAGACAGGGAGGTTTGGAGAAAAAGCCAGAGGAGGAACTGTTGAGGGACAGTGGATACATTTGTAGAAGAATGATCCTAGAGAATAATGGAGCTACCTGGTAGGAGACAAAGTGGAGATTGATGGATGCAGTGAGGGAGGACTTGGAGGTAGTTGGAGTTAAAGTAGAAAATACAGAGAACAGGGGGAGATGGAAAATGTTGATTTTTTGCAGGAACCCCTAAATAAGGGATAACCCTAAAGGAGAAGAAGAAGATTCTGAATAATATAGACTATTATATATATATATATAGTACTGTATATAAATATAGAATAATCTTAGGAAACAGTGGTAAGGCAGAAGTATAATGATAACAGTATGAAAATGATCAATAAACAGTCTAATTTGGATAAATTCGTCAGGGAATGCCAAATGGGTCACCTCTGGTCCCCGGGCCTTAGTTTGGCCTGGTCTTCCCTAGTGCATAGACAGTGTCTCACCGTGTGAAGGGGATTGAGTCTGTTGAACCAGCTGATGACATCCTCCACTGCCATAATGGAGAAACCACATAGCAGAGTGCTGATGGTGCGGACATGGCCCGCAAGAACAGTAACGTTTGTAGCATTCTACAGAGAAGACAGGAAATCAGTGTCAAACCAATACAATACCAAATACTTGACATGGACTACAGGTCTTTGGACTGACTCTAGTTTTCATGAGTTTGGTCATCTCTCTGCTGTAGGTGCTGAGGACATTCCCCAGGCTCAACCTGGACAGAGAAGAAATAGGACAGTCACAAAGGACAACCATATATTGACATTTTCCTGTGTTTTTTCTACAAACAGAGACTAGTTGACACATGACCCAGTGAACTGTTGGCACGGTTACTGAAGCCACTGTCGTCTCACCTGCAGGTGTTTAAAACACAGGCCGACTGAAGGTGTTGGAACAGGTGACACGGGCGTCTGTCGTCTCCTTCCTTACAGAGAATATTAATAAAAAAAGGACGCCCATTATTATTTGATAGCAGCGCCACCATGTGAAGTGTCATGCAAACAGGGCAAAGTCAAGAGTTGAGGGTGCAGTTCTTAAGGCCATAAAAGAGACACAGACAGGATTGAAATGTCTGAAACAGGCCCCGCCTTCTTAGTTAATAATTAGTTCAGAGTCTGTGATTGGAGACAGAGTTGGACCATGAACACTCACATCCCTTGGCAGCTGGTATTTGAGGTTGTTCACGTAAAGAAGCCTCAGGGGGATGACCAGCTTGGACTTGGAATAAATCTGAACAGTTTCATGAACGCCCAGCAGTTCTGCACTGAACACAAGCAGAGACACATTCAGCCATGATGGGAACAATGACTTGGAATCAAACTGTTAGACCAGGCGTTGGCAAACTAAGGCCCGGGGGCCAGACGCGGCCAGTTGAGATTTTTAAAGCTCGCCAACTTTGTCCAAATTCAATAAATTATTTATATTGTCATCATACTTCTGCCTTTACGGTGCAATAATGTAATTCCCCAGCAGATAATGTCATAAAAGGTTTAAAAAAATGTAGGATTTTAGTTTTTATACATGACTTTTACGTTCCATTTATCTTAGTTCAAACAAATCATCGATCTTTCTGGTTTATACTCGGGCCCCTGGCACCATTTTAGGGCCCATTGTGGCCCCCAGTGAGTCTCAAAGTTTGCCACCGCCTGTGTTAGACATTTGAGGTCAGACAGACTCACTTCTGCAGGTATTCTTCAGTGTCGCACAGTTTTAGAAAATAATGCTCATCTGTGTAGATGGTGACGCCCAACAGTTGGAAGATTTCATTGATCAGACTCTTCACTGTCCTGTTGACTGAAGGAGGGTCAACATTCAGACATCATGACTTTTAACACATTCAACAAAACTATCTAAATGACATGCATTCTTTTATTTTATAGACATAAATGACAAAAAAAACATATAACATTAGAGCTGTGGAGCTCAATAGAATGCCTGCAGGTCACCATTTTAATTTTTTTTTACAAATGTTTCTTGTTCATTTTGATGACTGGTACCAGGCCTCAAAGAACTGACCAATAGAATGGCTAGGATTCCATCATCAATAATGCAACTATATTTGATTAGGAAATATTTT
>JAFBJS010054928.1:179183-193713 GCA_016785265.1 Paraplagusia blochii | reverse complement strand
TGACCAATAGAATGGCTAGGATTCCATCATCAATAATGCAACTATATTTGATTAGGAAATATTTTCTCAGTGAAGACAACAACAATAAACTCAAAATGACGCATTGATGCAAGATTCTAACTTTTTATACCGGTCTGGTAGCAGAAAGTTATAGGCTGCGTGCACTCAAAAAAATCCTTGTTGTGCCCAGTTAATTCCGGAAGGAAGAATTTATAGGTAGGAAAATATTTCAGAACATATAAGTCAACTAGCACAAGACATTTAACTGGTCCATGGGGCATAAAAGTTAGGGAACACTGTTCTAGACAATGGTCTTACCAGTGGTGAGGATTGGAATCTGGTTATCGTCCCACTGTGAGACCACACTGACATTCACCTCCACCTGCTGCAGCAGAGCAGAGTGGATCCGCTTCGTACGCCCCCAAACCACTCCTAGATTTCGACATCCTTCTTTACATTTGGAGCCTGATACCAACCTGAAAACCAAGACAAAATGGTTTGGGTTCCACAGAGAGAGTGGAACTACCTGGAATAGAAAAGAAAGACTTTCCGTTTCTGTTTCATCCTGATACTTACTTGGTTGCTGCCTCACAAAACGATGCCAATCTCTTAGAGCTTCCTTGTGGAGTGTCAGTCAGAGAGATGGTCCACTGATCCTGGACAATGGGACAAACACAAAACAGTTAAAATCAGTTCAACCTGTTATAGGAAGACTTGCTAAAAAAAAGAGATTTGTCTCACATACTTACATGAACGTCTGCATCAGTGGTGGAGCGGGTCAGTCTGTGGCTGGGCCCGGGCAGGTTACAGGAAAACTGCTTTCTGAGGGGGGCTTTGGTCCTTGGAGGAATCGGCGGGGGAACCAGTGGTTGATCTCTTGGAAGAGGTTCAGAATTAACTCTACCCCTGGGTGGAGGGGGAGGAGGACGGAATATCTGAGGTTTCTTTCTGTCCACGGGTTGAGGGGGTTGTAGCCGAGGGTCTGAGGGGGCAGAGGACCCGGGGGGGCTGACATCTTCGTAAGTGTGAGGGGCATCGACTTCTTCGTACAAGTGCATTTCCTGTGGATGATCTGTCAGAGGCAGCGGTGCATCCTCCACAGCATCATCATCATCATCATGGTAGTCCCACGCTCTCCCGAACATCCTCACAGGATGATCCGTCCAATTTCACAGAGAGTCTGGATCAGCTCTGGTAGAGTCTGGTGTTTTTGCACATTTAGCTCATCTTTTCAGCAAAGTGTGGCGGAAAGATCGAGAAAAACAAAGACTGCAAGAAATATAGATATATAAATATTAGAAGCAGTGGACACTGTTCTTATAGACTCAGAGTTGTCAGCATTGTCTAATTATTAACAGGATTTCAAATCTAAACAGGAAATCTCTACAGGTCCACAGCTGAGCAGAGCTACTCTGACAGAAAGTGAAACAGAAAAGTTACAATGAATAAAACTTTTAACACATCAAAAACTTGAAAATGACCGTTTCTACAACCAATGAATAAAAGAGATTTTTAAATGATCTCACTCTTATTGACAGCTGGATGATTGTTAAATCAAAACATTAAGGTGTAATTGAAATAAACTCCATTTGTTAATCGTTCTGGCAACTTACCACCAGCTCGGAGCCCCAGCAACAACGTCACACTCTTTCAAACCAGGCTCAGCGAGTTAGACCAGAACCAGACGGATGAAGGTCCTCGTCTGGGTCCTCCTCCTCTGACCGTCAGTCTCCTCCCACAGCTCGACCAACAACTGCCCTCTGCTGGAGGAATTACAGTACAACATTACAAAACAAAACAAACAACATTTGCTTAATGTTTACACTGTACAGCATGGGTTTCAAACTCGCGGCCCGTGGGCCAATTGCGGCCCTTAGAACGATATTTTGCGGCCCCCACCTTGATGTGAAAGTTGAATTTATAATAATATTTTATAGATGTGTTCTCCTCATTTTATGGTAAATCCTGTAGACCACGGGTGTACAGGCTTCTGTTAGTGAATCCAAACATAAACTTTGCTGTGAAAGGGTTGTTGAATGCACTGGACAAAAACTGTGTCAAAATAAAAAGTAGTGTATATCTTTATTTATTTTTTTTAACCTTCATTTTTTGATTATATCGTAAGAAATTGACTTGTCGATGCCTTTAAACTTTATTAAACTTTACATATAAATTATGTAACTTCTGTAATTCAAAGGTACAGTCACAAATCAACCAAAGGAAGTTGCAATATATAATAAATATATACATATACTGTATATGTGTGTATATATATATATATATATACATATATTGACAATGTTAAACTGTTCTACTGTATATTTTCATATTATTATTATATTATTATTATATATTATATTATTAAAAACATCTGGGATTCAAGACCTCACACCTAGAGTTGTGTTATGTAGGCCGTCCCACCCACTGCCAATGTGAGCCATAATTACTTCTTACTGGCAGCATATCTTTTTTTCAGTATATCTATTGCATCTTATCATCATTCCCAGTTTTATTGACATGAAATGAAACAAAAACTGTTGAATCAACAATAACAAAATGAAAAAAATGTAATTAAAAAGTCATTAGAAAACAATCTTTTCTAATGTTTTCTTCCATCTGTTGATTCTGTCCTGTGTCACTTCATGTTTATAAAAAACTCCAGACCAGTTCAGCTGAACCAGATTCCTGGATCACATCAACTCCTCACTCTGGAATGTCATTAGGCAGGTTGGAGCTTCCAGTGTGTGTGAGATCGGTGAAGTCAGATGTTTGGAGAGGGAAACGTGACTTCACCCGCGGGACAAGTGATTCATGAGGTGAGATCTATCGTAGACAGCTGGTGGATGTTGGTGTTGAGGATATTCCTACCTGTTCTTTTGTAGAACCTATTTTTCCGGAGAACATGTTTCATGTTTGACCATGAGTTTCAGAGTCGGCCATGTCTCAGACTCATTGCTACGGCAATCCTCCAAATGTCTCACAGAGGTGTCAGCTGGAGGGAACAGCTCTGCATGACGGGGGAGAAGGAAGAGGGAGATGCAGTTCAATCACACCACTCCAAACACCTCACCACCGAGTCCCACTGCTGGTTATGTCATCGCCCCTATTATACTGCTGTTCCTGATTGGATGTGCTGCAGTAGTGGTGAGAACATTTCTCTGCTCCAAGATCCACAGTATTGGATCACACTGTGCCCTCGATGACAACACTGTGTTCTTTTCCCTTTAGATCAAATATGTGAGGAAAAAATTAAGGTGGGTTGGATACTATACTAATGCTTATAAGTATAGTATAAGCATTTAACCAATGCTTTCTCATTTTTATAGTATTACAAATGTCTAAAATCCATCATCATAACGTTGAGTTAATGCTATATTTTATAATATTATGTTTTGGAAGGGTTATTGTGGCTCCAGCAGCAGTACAGCACTAAAACAACAGTAAGAACACATGAATAGATGAAATATGGGCAGTTAGTGGCCTAGTGGTTAAGGAAGCGGACTTGGGTCTTGAAGGCCCACGGTTCGAATCCCCCTACCGCGAAGTTACCGCTCACTGCTCGCCAGGTGCTCAAAGCTGTCTACTGTTATCTTTGGTGATGGGTTAAATACAGAGGTAACATTTCATTGTGTGCTATGAATCACAATGTAACAATGACAAAAAAAAAATAAATTCAATCTTAAATTACAAATAAATTAATAAGCAGCACACTTGTGTTGACGGAGGGGTTTTTTTTAACCTCGGTTAAAAAAATTAAATTTTAGCTACCTGGATTACCGTTGGCTAAAGCAGTGGTTCTCAACTGGTGGGTCCCGACCCAAAAGTGTGTCGCAAACAGCTGGGGTTTTTTTTAGAAAATTAATTTGCTTAGTTTGAATTCTATGAGATTGGATCGCGACTTACTGACCACAGGAAAATGTGAGACCCAGAGTGAGACCAGTTGACAACCACTGGGCTTAAGAAGTAGGTCATGAACCAAAATGGCGGCAGCCTACCAAAAAACAATTAAGTATCACCAAATAAACCGTCATATAATGGTTTAAACTTTATATTTCTACCGTTAGAGAGGAATGTTATATGTCACTAATCACATTATGCCCGCTTTATATTTAATCTTTTTATTAATTTACCTCAGAATGGATGAATTGCGACACAAGCTTATTCCAATGTACAACTACGACCCGGCGGAGTACGAGTGGAAAGACGATGACGTAGACGACGATGAAGACGACATGACGGTGAGAGGAGCACTAATATTTTAACAAGTCACCAGAAACAACATTTTAATTCACTAATTCTCTTTGTTTTATAACAGGAACCATTGTACACGGAAGGAAGGCTGTCCTTTTCATCTGATTATGGAACGTGAACATATGTACCATTAACAACTGATGATACTCCTGTCACCATGTGTAATTTACCGTTTTACCTGCTGCAACACTCTTTTTAACTCTATTAAATATATTCAAAATAAAAGCGAAAGTATTCCGTTTGGGTTCTTAACGTGAGTTTGAGTTCATATCACGGTAACTACACGCAGTAGCCAGGAGAGGGCACTGTTGCTCTACTTCAAGTTTAAGTGGAAACAAATAAAAGAGGAGAAATCGTCGTTGTAAAAAAAAGAAAAATCGACTTTAAATGATGTTTAATGTCGATGTTTGTCCGAGTTTTTCTCTCTGTGCTGCTGTTGTGACCGTGTCCATGTGTCTCCTGATTATAGTCACAGCTGTTGGTGTTTGATAATCAGCAGCTCAGTCTTAATTCTGAGGGTTTGCAGGCTGCTGCAGTGTGACATTGAGAAGAATGGACAGGTAAATGAGACATATTCTGTAAACAATGAAAAAAAACAACAACTTTGTTTTAACTTTGAATCATTTCTGGATTTTTATGTGGAAGTGTTCGTGACATGGGACCACGTCGGTTCCTGACCCTCACCGTGTTGGCCACCACTCTGGTCCTCCCAGCTGTAACCCTGGACACCCTGCTGTGTCACTTCTGCCCTCTACAGTACAAAGGCAAGTCCTGTATCAACCTGACCACCCAGTGTCTGCCGGATCAAGTCTGCTCCAGCTCCAGAGGCTACTTCGGCTCCGTCCACATGCTCTCATCCCAGGGCTGTCTGTCCCGCTCACTCTGTGGTTCCCACCAGACCATCTCCCACAGAAGGATCAAGTACAATGTCAGTCACACCTGCTGCTGTGAACATGAGTGTAACAGTAAACCAAAGTCAGAGTCCATACTGAAGCAGCTCCTGGGTTTGGAGACACAGGAAACTGACGGTGGCGAGAAGTCTTTAAATTCATGTGTCAATTACACCACAGTGAGGAACAACACCACACCTGATACAGCCTAGACAGACTTAGACTGCTGAGAAGCCTGTTAGCCACAGGTCCTTGAACGCACCTTAAAGAAATTAACATTTAGTCATATGTTAATGCTGTGCTAGTTGGTGTTTGATGTATATATTGTATATATTCATGTTATTTTTTTCTAATGAGGAAAAATACATTGTAAATCTAAGTAGATTTTTTCTTCTACGCAATAAACAAACCTTTACAAATAAGATAAAAATCAAATATAGATTTTGTGGTAATTGCTGTTCATCGTAATTGAGGAGTGAATGTAGAACAGGTGTGTTGGGGTGTGGTTTTCTCCAGGGCTGGAGTCAGTGTTGGGATTGAAAATGTGCAGGTAAGATGGTGTTAAATGATGGGTAAAACTACATCTTTTTCTGATAACATAATAAACAACATAAAATTATATTATATTAGTGCAAAATGAAGAATTTTATGCCCTGCCAGTTTGCTCTGCCACCAGACTTTTCTTTGACTTCCTGCAGGTTGACCATGTCCCAGTTTCTGCAGTTGTCTGTTTTATGGCTTCACCTTCTCCCTTCACTGCTGGGTGACAATCTGCACTGCTACTACAGCCCCATCATGGAGAAGCACAAGTCATTCAAGCTCATTGTGACAGAGTGTCCTCCCGATGAGCTGTGCTACAGGGCAGATGGTCGCTTCGGGAACCACAGCGCCCTGTCGGCTCGAGGCTGCATGGCCAAGAAGGACTGCAGCCAGGTGCACAAGCACCGTTTCAAAGGCACTGTCTACACCATGAGCTACGCCTGCTGTGAAGGGCCGTACTGTAACTCCTGCCTGGTGGTCAGGGCCTATCGCCTCCCTGTGGCTCTGACACTTGTAGCTGTGACGACCAGCTTCCTGTGATCAAGGACTCCAGGTGGTTGGTGTTACAAGAACTTTTTTTGTTCTCACGTCAAGGAGAATGACGATGAACTGCAGCCTCAGCACTGAGTATTGATGGAGGCCAGCACCGGTACTACAGGCCAACACCAGTACTACAGAACCAGAGTACTACAAGTCTGTTTCAGGGAGGTTTTCAATGAGTTTTAATGATATATTCTCAAATGTTTTATTGTGTTTTCTTTAATAAATGTACTACACTTTTCACGCTCTTAAATTGTTTCTCCTTGTCTACTCATACCACACTATTGATCTAATTTTATTATGGTCTATATACAGGAACATAAAAGGAAAAATCTACAGTAATACGTATACTTGATCCATACCCATATCAAAAGAACTGACCAATAGAATGGCTAGGATTCCATCATCAATAATGCAACTATATTTGATTAGGAAATATTTTCTCAGTGAAGAGAACGACAAACTCAAAATGACAGAGTCATTGATACAAGATTCTATTTGTACCAAGAACTTTTTTATACCGGTCTGGTGGCAGGTAATTATAGGCAATTGAGAAATCCTTGTTGTGTGCATGCTAAGGTAATTCGGGTAGGAAGATTTTATAGGTAGGAAAATATTATAGAACACTGTAAATTTAATTTTATCAAGGGGTATTTATCTGCCACAACTTTACAACTGGTCACGGACTGGTCCGTGAAAATAGTACCATTATTTAACCGGTCTGTGGCGCAAAAAAGGTTGGGGAACACTGCC
Source organism: Paraplagusia blochii (assembly GCA_016785265.1). Classification (NCBI taxonomy): domain Eukaryota; kingdom Metazoa; phylum Chordata; class Actinopteri; order Pleuronectiformes; family Cynoglossidae; genus Paraplagusia; species Paraplagusia blochii. The sequence goes on along the minus strand of JAFBJS010054928.1, from coordinate 186,739 downwards.
TTCGGGTGATACTTTTAGGTCTATAGATTTTACCTTATTACACAATAAGACACCGTTGTATATTATTAATTTCAAGAAAAAAAACAGCTAAAACAGCATGTACAGTATGAGGTTTGGCCATTTTTTTTATTTCCCTTTCATAAGGCTGCTGGGTCTCCCCATAGTGGATATACATATATATACAGGAGATTGCTATACTGGAGTAACACTGAGGGTCAGAGGGTCCATATTACACAGACTTCAAAAAAACAACACTAACAGGGCCTCACCTCCAGGTACCAGAAATCAGCAGAGAACCAGGTAGAGAGAGGAAAGAGAGATAAAGAGAGAGAGAGTTAGAGAAACAGCACAAGACGGAAGAGGGGAGATGATGCAGAGTCCGAGAGCCCGACTCATCAGCCTAATAACTTAACACTAAAAAAATAACATACAGATTTCACGCACAGTGCATCTTAAATAGGTTATGTGAAGAACCATTTACCATAAATATCTGTATTTTTCGGGAACCAACATATATAAAAAGGATTAAAAAACAAAACAAAAAAAAAACAGTCCTTCTTTTATCTTAGTTTTTCCTCTTCACGTCGTGCAAATCTATCCTTGTTTCCGTCGTTTCTGGGGTTTTCCCAGCAAGCCCACTCCCATCCCCAGCTCCCACCCTCCCTTCCCACTCAAAAGCATATGAATTAGTAGAAAATGAACGAACAAATTAACAAACACCACAGTCAACTCATCACAAAAAGAACCCACAGACACACAGAACAGCAAGAACACAGTACGATTTTTTTTTCTTCTTCACTGTTATGCCTCTTCATGGTCAGCATCTCCATCGTGGTCTTCATCCGTACTGGTGGTCGGCAGTGGAATAAACCCCTCTCCTCCGGGCGGCTCAATGGAACTGGCAGACGACTCTCCACTTGGCTGGTCAGTTCAGCAGTGATATATTATCTCTTATTTTCACAGTGTGGTAGGAAAAGCAAGGTACGAGGAGGAGGCGCAGTGACGGGGAGGTGAGCCAGGGGGAGGGAACATTAATCAGAGGAATCACAGCAACAATTAGAAACAACTAGAAACCCCCAAACGTCCACTGAAAAAAGTAAACAAAATCTGCCGCCTTTCTCCTTCCTACAGAGTTTCATTGACGCCGACCCGTGCGAATGGACACGTTTGGAATGGCTGGAGTGAACTGACTGGTTGTTCCACGTTTCAGGCGAAGGGTGAGGAGAAGTGGGTGAGGGCAAGTGTCTGAAGAGACTCCACTAGTGAAGGGGCCTCATCAGAACAATGTGTCGTCGTCAGAAGAAGGGGAGGGTCGATGTGTGCTTGTCAGGTCAGAGAGCTAAGGTTTCAGGCACGCTGCCGCAGTGCCCGCCTCTTGCGACTGTAGTAGTGACGCGCCCCGGTCTGTCTGGCGAAGTTCATCATGTAGTTTTGTTTACGGGTGCTGCAGAGGGCAGAAAGACAGTGAAGGAGGGAGGCAAAGAGGAGGAGGGTGAACATTTGTCATGTCCAAGTGCAGACTTTTTCATTTTCTCCCGACCCGTGCATGCAAACGCACCACTCGTCACACTCACACCGTGTCATGCTGGACTCAGCCATAACCTCAAACATAATTCTGCTGTATGAGTCTCTCAGACAGGATGGTCGGTGCTGCTCTAGACAAACACAAATGAGAGGCAGCTGGACGGGACGGTGGACGGGAGAGAAGGACTAGCGCCGGGTGTTACAGGACACGACAGAGGAGACGGAAATTTTTACGAACATACTCTCACAAAAACTACAGGAGAACTCTGGGAGTTTGACGAAAACCGGGGGCACAGACTATTTAAATAAATAAAGTGCAGGGGTGGGACAAGTTCAGGGGTGAAAAGAGAGAGAGAGACAAAGAAGAAGCTTCGGGAGATCGCTCTTGCTTAGCCTGTTCATTGCTCTTCCATCCAGCAGGGCGGTGCCAGTGAGCCAGGTGTGCAGCCAGGGCAGGCAGGAGCCTCTGCGAAGCGGGTGACAGGGGGTAACCAGGAAAGGGGGAGGAAAAGGAGGTGTGCTGGTATATGTAGGTGGGAGATGGTTTTGGGTCTAAAACTGTAAAAGTGAACAGGAGGGATGGAGGGTGGTCTGTTGATGCTGTGTTTGTAAAAATAAAACTCTACTGTGTGTTGGTTTTAAACTCAACCAACACACAGTGGAAATTAGAGACTGAACAATGTAGGTGGCTGCACAGCTGTCAATCAAATGACTGTCAATCAAATCCAGTAATACATGGAGTGCATTAAAGTGGGGCTTTAGGGTAAAAGCTACTCTAGACTGGAATTTTCAGAATTATATGTAAGAAACTTTTGCTAGATTTCCTTCACAATAAAAGGGAAACATTGAGTTATGACCATTCATCTGAGCTACGCCTCTACGTCTGATCCCAGGTCTGCCACAACTTTCGTCCTCTTAGAGTGAGACGAGTTATGGCGTTATGTAGAAGAAGTTGTGAATTTTAAACATTCAGTTATACAAGGTTGTCAAATAAAAAAAAATACAACCCAACAGTGGTCATTATGGTCGATGTGGATTATGCAAAGCAAATGTTGCAGTGTGATCGCTTTTGATCAGCTTGACAGCATTGTATATTGACTTCACTTCAGTCAGAAGTCTAGTGTCTTTGAACTTTATTAAGCATAAAATAACATCTGAGAGGAAATTTGACGTTTGCCCCAAGCCTTGGAGCTATGTCCAAACATTAGCTCTGAAGTATCGGACGGAGCGCTTTCAGAGGAGGAAACGTCAAAGAATGTTAAATGTGAACATTAAATGTGTTCATTAAACATTTATGTTTATCTGTATGTTTAAATGTAAGTAATCTTACATTTAGAGATGTCTGAGCAAGTTGTGAGCAAGTTTTAATGAGTTTATATATCTAGTGGTTGTTATTGATATTATTTATCTAAAATGATTCTAGTGTTAAGTTCCATTGTTTTATAAAAGAAAATTTATATAAAAAGAAAAGTCTTCTACACTGCACACTACAGAGTGGTTCTCACTGTTTTACTCATTGTCTGTGATGGTTAATTAACCCAGCTTTTTATTGCAATATTACAAAATGTTTCTTGACTTGACTCTATAAACTAATATAACTATTTTATATTATCAATATATTTAAACCAGCCACTAGGACGCACAAGCCAGTGTTTTGTTAGTGCCAGTCACAACCCTGGATAAATGGTGACGGTTGCATCAAGAAGGGCAAAAAACCTTGGCCAAATCAAAGATTAGAGAAAACTAAATAATTTCCATACCAGATTGGTCAAGACTGCACGTAACAAAGACCGCTTGTACTGTTTAAAATTGGACTACTGTCAGTCAAAGACAATATTATGGAAATTGTTGGATTGGAATTTTATTTAAATTAATGAATTGGCTTTGAAACTGACTCAACTCCTACCCTGAAGCCCCACTGTACATTTAAATTAGAAATAAATACTAGATCCACAAATACTATTGATGAACCGACCATAAGAGTGGATGTGTGGGCTCATACAGCAAAAACATCGACGACAAAAATAATAAACAACCAACAACAGTTTCTAACAGTGACAGCAGCTCAAGCAATTCATAGAAAACAGGTATAGTGATGGATTACATCACATACTGTACATACACAGAGAAAAACCCAGAAACACTGATGAAATATAAATATCAGTGCAACTGTATGATATACTGATTTCTCTTCACTCGGATGTGGCATATGTGCTATTGTTTTCAAGAAAAAACTGCCAACAAAGATTCTCTGAATATGTGAATTGATTTGCGTCACGGCCTCAGAGCTGTCTCTTCTAATCTGTGCAGTGTTTGGCTACATCTGTGCGTTTGCCTCCACCTGTTCACGGTGAGCAGCTGGTCTGTTTGCTGACCTGCCTGGTGCTCATGGAAATGACTGAGTGTGGCAGTAATGAGGAGTGGGAGAGTGTGCTCTGTTCAACGGTGAGAGGAAAAGGGTTGAGAGGAGGCCAGAGGAGGGGGCTGCATTCAGAAAGTGGCGGGTAACTTACCTGACGCTACAGCCATGCCAGAGGGAGCAGAATACAGAAGAGAGCAGAGGTTAGAGCGCGAGAGGGGAGAGGAAGGAGGAGGAGGGAGCTGCTGTCTTTCAGAAAGGTCTGAGGGGGGCTGAGCCTTGGCCTGGGAAGGCAGGGGCCCGGAGTAGGACGGAAGGAGAGAAGGAGAGGTAGAGAGGAGTTCAGGAATCCAAAGTTAAGATGGAAATTAGTGGGGAAGAGGAGCAGGTGGAGGAAAATGAAAAAGATGGAGGGTTTTTTTTTTTTGGTGGAGGGTTGAGCAGAAGAGATAATGGTCAGGTTGAGGTTAGAGTCAGCAGCTGGTTGAAGAGATTTGAGAAAAATGAAACATTAAACAGAAAACAAGTTTCAGAATAGGGTAGGAAGGAGCAGAATAAAGAAAGGATAATGGAAGGTTGGGTGAACTTTGTCACAGGCGGCGGAGGGAGGAGGTTAAAAACATCGGGTAAAGAAAGGAGGAACAGGAGAATCAGAGTGCCATGGTCTGAGGGAGTGGTGAGGAGAGAGCAACCAACAACAGAGCAAAAGTTTTTTCAGCAGACACTGTTGAAAACCGTGCAACTGTGAGCAGGGAAGTGGGAACAAGGACAGTGACCAGGAACAAGAACAGGGACCAGGGACCAGGGGACAGCCTGGCTTCAGCGTAACTGTGTGATTGATGTTTGTGTGACTGAACATGAACCATCAGCGTGCCTTGAATGACTGTCATAAAAGCAGCATTTGAAATGCGTTTGGTTGTGAATGGACAATCGGTGCTCATCGCGCTGATGTCCACAGTTACATGCAGAGAATGGAACTGCCATGTTCACAACATGTGGCTGAGGCCTTTGTCATATCTTCAGCGTCCTGCAGAATCTCTCAAGTTAAACCAAGTCCTAGTTCCTAGTACACGAGACAAAAACCGACTTTCTTTTTTGCACGTGTAGGTTCTTAGTCATACATGTCATTTAATCCACATATAACTTCTTGAGACCAACATCTTCAAGAAGTGTCAGGTGGAAACTATTTTGCAGTTTCCCCTTAGACTTTGTCATCAGCAACAATAGTTACAGTAAAGTGCAGGACTAGAGTTAAAGAGAAATATTGGAGGACATAAAAGATGGAGCAGGTTCACCAGCAGGTTCAAGATAACACACTTTTGGTGTGTTTTCAGGTAGTAGGTAGGAGATCCTTTACTTTTAGACATTAACAATCCTCTTTTAGAGATTTTCCTGCTTCGTCAGAGACAATCTTAAAATAATGACTATAGTAAACTAACATTATGATAATATAACTGCCGTCAGAGAGACATAAATATCAATAAAATGAGAGAATTCTGAGGTCAAAACTATGACAAAAACACAAAGTTTGATGCAAATTATAACTGAAAGCTAATAGGGCAATTGATCGGACCCTAAATAATAAAAACAATATTTTTTTTTTCCAGAAAATTCTGCAAGACACTGAAATATGATCAAATATCAGAAAATGAACTGTCATACACAGAGCAGCCATCAACAAACAGATCCCTTTGGCCGTAAAACCCACAGCTGTCTTTGTCATCATTCACTATTTAGTGAGATCCGGTCACAGTTGTTGTGTTGAGCCTTGAGTGTGTGTGTGTGTGTGTGTCTGTGGTAGTCGTGTGCCTATGTTTGTGTTGTGTAGAGGGGACCTTTTTTTCTTTTTCTTACAGATGAAGCTGGGGAAGAGGTAGAGACAAGGGCACAACATGGCTCTGTTGGGGCCAGTCTACGGGGCCAGAGGCAGGCCGGGAATTGAGTACTCACAGAACAACTTCCACATGGTCCAATGCCCATTGGTCATGTCCTGCACCGTCATGACGTGGCTGCCACCACCGCAGCATCACACCCTTGACTCTCGCCTCTCTGGAGAGACCAGAGAAACATTTTAAGGTCATTTATGACATTAGTGGATTCATAGGATCAGTTAAAAGAGAAATATTTAAATCTCAGCAACCTTTAATTCAATAATTTGGTAAATAAATACATTTCTCCTAATTTGTTGGTCAATGATTGCAGACTAAAGCGAACAAAAACAGCAGCAGACTGAGGCGACTGAAGGAAAATGTCGTTGAAATATCACTGTGACTCACAGGGGGATGTTGTAGGAGACTCTCTGGGCTTTTATGAAGTCCTTGGGTTGGTGCTGAGCGATGACATGCCAACTGACTCCATTGTTGACACTATACTGCAGCAGCACCGCTCTGTCTACTGTGTTGGCCTGGTCCAGAGCTATGTTACAGCTGTCTGTCTGGGCCGTGCTGCCAATCTGCAGCACGAACATGATCTTACTGTAGCAAAAAAAGAAAGTAAAAGAGAATGACTTATAATAATAAAAGTCAGATTTGTTCGGATTGTTCTCAGATGTTTTGGTAGTACCTGTACCTGGCTCTAGTGAGGTCCAGCGGTTTAGTAACTGCCTGCCTCATCCTACAGCCATCGAAGTAGAGCGAGTCCCCGTGGGCATGTGGCGACAGCTGCCCGCAACCGCTGCCTACTCCGCCGCCCTGGATCAGCTGCCAGCTCTGCTGAGACGTGCTGCTGGACTCAAAATTGTCCTTGATGGAGCTGGGCAGATCACTGTTGGATAGGGAGCAGTCATCACCTGCACAGAGACACAGAAGACAGGGCTGCTGCTTATACTACTTCCCACTGAAACAGCACAGATGTAATAAGCATTATTTTTAAAGTGTGTTTTAATGTGATTTTTCTGGTTCTGGCCCACCATGGTATCCCTCATCACAGATGCAGACAACTCCACTTGTACAGTAACCATGGCCACTGCAGAGCCCAGGACAGGCCTCCCCAATATAAACATGGTCCACTCCCCAGCTCTGTCTCTCTCCTGTTCCCTCCTTCTGAATCCAGCGGAACTGGGTTGCTCTGATAATACACACAGACCACATGACATGAATGATTGTAGTATATATAGTATAAGACATACTGTATACAGAGCAAGGTGTAGTTATACCCTGAGGAGACATGGTCTGGTAACTGGACAGTGACCCTGGTCCATGATGAGCTGTTCACTGGACTGTAGATTGTGGACTCATGGAATTGGAATGGAGAGCAGCCCACATTGTTGACTGAAGAGGGGAGACACTCTGACTGGACCAACTGCCATGAGTCAGACCTGTTATGGACAACAAAAAAGTTCCATAAAAAATATTGCCTAGAACCAATACTGCTGAGCTAAGGATCAACTGTCCAGAGCAGTGGAGACTGTGGACGAGAGGAGAAGAATAGAGTATAGTCAGGATGGAACAGTGATCTGTGATAGAAGAGAGTCAGCAAAGGTGAAGGGAAAGGTTTACAGGACAGTGGTGAGACCAGCCATGATGGATGGATTAGAGACACTAGGAATATGTAGAAGACAGGAGACAGAGCTGGAGGTGGAGGAGTTAAAGATGCTGAGATTCTCTTTAGGAGAGACAAGGACGGACAGGATTAGGAATGAGGTGATTAGAGGGACCTGTCTCTTATACACATC
>JAFBJS010054928.1:145374-179112 GCA_016785265.1 Paraplagusia blochii | reverse complement strand
AAGAGGAGATTGATGGATGCAGTGAGGGAGGACATGGAGGTAGTTGGAGTCAGAGAAGAAGATACAGAGGACAGGGTGAGATGGAAAACATTGACTTGCTGTGGCAACCCCTGACAAGGGACAAGCCGATAGAAGAAGAAAAGAAGACGACTACTGCTGAGCCATCTGACTCGAGATAAAATGTTTCACTGTTTGGAATTTGCCACAGCTGTTCTGACACAATTTCTTCTACTGTTTCTTCTACAAAAAAGCATTTGTTCCTTCATTGAATAAAATATACAGACTAACAATTATTTTCCTTATTCTTAAGTTACGACCTTTAGTTCTATATATTACCGTATTATTTTAATTAAATTGTTCAACGTTCAACTACTACTGACGGCCAGAACCACAGTTTCTTCCTTCACTGCTAAAATAAAAAGACATCTTCAGTCCATTCAGGGTACTGCAGCATCCAGCTTTATTTATAATGTAATTAAAATTTCTCTTCTCTCCGTTTTCCTACCTGGCATCCTTTCTGTACTGCAGCAGAACAGAATGACGGTCTTCACAGGTGTTGGCCTCACACCCTACGACAATCTGCAGCACAACAGAGAGACCTGTTCAAAAACTGAAGCCATGGTAAATTCAAGAAGACAACCGTGTGTCTGGATCCCTGGAAAGAAAACAATACCTTGAACTGAAGGATATAACCTGGCTGCACAATCAGCTCCCTTGTGGCCAGGATGTTGTGCGTCCGGTCGTGATTTTTGTTTGGCCAGTACAAGTGGAATGATGGGTTTCCACAGAAACCAGCTGTGCGCACAGCATTAGGATAGAAGCTCCAGCTCTCCTCATGAGAAACACCCTCTGGATGACAGCCAACAAAAATGAAGGACGAGTCAAAGTAATTAAAAAAAAAGATTGTGAACATTTTACGTTATTTATGACCGCGGGTGCAGACTCACCGTCATCAAAGGTGTCCAGCAGTGTGGATGGATTGATGTCTGACCCTCCCACCAAGATGTTATCTATAGCCCACTGGGCTCGCTCCAAGCTGGGGCTGGCAAGGCCAGAGGAAACGGTGAACGGCTGCCACCAGCGGAGTCGGGTGGCATTAGTTAGGGCTCCCTCTGGTAGAACGATGTAGTCTCTCCTCACTGACACATACTTGAGATAATCCATCTCATGCAGCAGTGTCCAGGACACACCTAGACAACAAAGAGTTGAAACATGGTTTGTTTTTCAGGTAAAACGATAAGAGAAAAGTAAAAAAAAAATAAAATAAAGGAAATAAAAAGAAAAATGTGACTCTGATGTTGTCATCACCTCCATCTGTGGAGTAATCGAGGAGCACTCCCTCTCTGCGACAAGTTGGACGATGACACATGGTCATGTTGTCTTCACTTCCAATCCTGGCCCAGTATTCCACAAACCTAAAATACATATTAATGACAATTGTGAAGCACAAATATTATAGAGGTACAAATATAACTTTTTAAAGATCATTAATAAAAGGGTGTCTGTGAATAGATCCTGATTAATCCTGATTATTTATCCCTATATTTAAAAGATAAATTCATGTACATTTAAAAGATGACAACATATTTGTATTTTGCTGCATCATACAGATACACAACAGCAGGTAGAGATATGTTTTTGTTATTACTGTATTTTCTGGACCTTTTTCATGATAGGTAGGTGCAACTCCTACTCCAGGTTATATAAATATTTTTTTTCTTTCTTTTTTTAACACTATTTTATTGATTTTCAACAGGTATGGACTAACTTGGCTCCACGTAGGTCCAGATCAGTCGTGACGGCCTGTCTGGCATCAGCACCACCAAAGTACAGGGCTGTTCCTTCCACTAACACACCACAGTCTGTACAGGGCCGTCCACCTTCCAGCACCTGCCACTGTCGTCCAGCTGAGCCGTCCCAGTCAAAACGCTCCTTCAGAGATGCCTACAGAATAAAATAAACCCAGAAGATCATTCATTTATTCCTGCATCTTGATCAAATTGAACATTTAGAATTGAGACGACAGATTTATTCACCTTCAAGGCAGTGCTGGGGTAACAGTTTGGTCCAGTGAACCCTGGATCACAAAGACAGCGCTTATCCAGACAGTCCCCGTGTCCTCCGCAGTGGCTGTTGCATGCTGGTCCAATGTAGAAATTCTCCACTGCCCACTGGGTGTCTGAGTGTTGCTGGTAAAAGCGGAAGCGTACGGCACTGGAACAGACAACAGAGAAATTATATTTTAAATCAACATCCTTACTACAATCCTGACTTCTTTGTGAATAAAATGGGCTCACGTGTCAGCAAGGCTCTCAGGCAGAGGATACACTGCCCTCTTCCAGGATTCAGAGGGGAAAAAGACCGACGGCTGTGAGACCTGACCGCTACAGCGAGGGTCAGCTGGCAGGCACTGAGGCACCAGGTATTTCCACGTAACTCCAAAATCAACCGAATACTGTACGTGTACTTGGCGATCTGCTGGACGCTCAGGGACACTGCAGCCCACAGAAATCTAGATCATAGGAGATGTTTGTTTGAAGATGGTGAATTTGTTTGAAAGGTATTCATTTATAAAACAACACAGAATGATATTTATATCATATAATAGTTCCAGTTAGGTCTTGGTCTCTACCTTAAACTGCATGACCCAGCCCTTTTCAGGAACGATGTCATGTGTTACTGCATACACCTCTCTTCCATCAGTGTTTCCACACACCATTACCCCATCAGGAGAGCTGCAGAACCGCTGCACAGCGCAGTCCTCTGAGAATAACCAGTGGTCACTCACTAACAGAGGGGAAACATTCATTATTTTTTTTGTATTTCTTCATTTTGCTTCATTATAATGGTCCTAGTTAATCTTGTCATACCAATAGGGGTCTCCTCCTGTTCGGTCTGCTCCCCTACTCTCCCTGAGGTCTCATCAGCAGGAGCTCTCTCGTGGTTGGGCAGTGCAACTCCTCCAAAAGTGTCAGAGATCTGTGCCCGGGGGTCAGAGCCTGCAATAAGGACATTATCCAATGCCCAGTCACTGTGGTCGGCTCCGTCGTGCTGTGGCTGCCACCAACGCACACGCACTCCTTCCTGCCGGGCTGCAGAGGGCAGCAGTACATTCACAAACCTGGGGACAAATTGGACAGAGGTTTATTTTTTAGTCCGTGTTTACAGTTAGGGTTTAGACTTGTGAAGACGAGACTCACCCAGGCTTTGTGTACAGGTCGTAGAAGATTTCCGTCAGCAGGTGCCAATTGATGCCACCATTTAAGCTGTACTCCAGGAGTACTCCCTGGTTACGGTTACTGGGTGGGATCATACAGCCGTACATGAAGTAGAACTGGATGAATTCAGCGTTGGTCAGGTTCAGGTCCACTGTCACCAGCTGACGACTACAACCCTGTACACACAAGTGATATATAATCAAATAACTGTAATAATGCAGGTCTTTATATGTTTCAAAATTACATCCCAGGCCTCAAATGTCAAACTAAATAAATCATTGTATCCTAATTTGTATGAGTAATTTTATTTATAAAACAATTAACTAATTATCCATTATTAATATAAAATGATAATAAGGTATATTATATATTTTCATATTTAATATTATTAATGTTAATTTGATTTGATTTTTTCTTTATTCTTTCAGTTGTTGATGCCTGTTAAAACTAAAAGTACTGCAATATAAGTACAGTAATGCTTATTTTAATGACTCACAAAACACGTGAATTATCTTCTTATGAGCTCATCCAAAGACTACAACAGTGAGTGATCCATGGTCCTTACTTTATTCCACAGCAGGCATTTCATTCAGTAGGGAAAGATGTCGGCTAACAACTCCTAAATTAGCCCAGAGTTAATAAAACCTATATGTAAAGCTAGGAGGACCAGAGGAGTTCATCAATATCCAGATCACTCCACCAGAAGATATCAATTTCACATACTGCCCTCTAGTTGGTGCCTTGGGAAAATTTAAGCTGCAGATGAAGGCTGATAGCTGCTTGGTTCATGTTTTTTTTTCTATTCAACAAATCAATATTTGAATAAGTGACACCTTGGCTATGTTAAAGCCTGTATTTTTGGTTTTTTTTGTATGGTATGCATTTCACTGTGAAGTGTTTATCAGCTTCACTGCAGATTGACTGGTGACTTTTGTATTTGCCCGTATACTTACACCACTAAAGTGCAGAGCAGCTCCAGAGGCCACGGCTCCACACACGGTGCTGAGCTTTCCACCTGTCACCAGGTGCCAGTGGCTGAGTGAGGGAGCGCGGCTGAAACTGTCCTTCAGCTGGGACGGCAAAGGCACCACCGGCTCGTCACAGTACTCTCCACCCCACTCTGGGTCACAGCTGGTGGAGACAAACATAAATACATATTCAAATTCAGATAAACCTGCACTTCATATACTCAGTTAGGCCACTACTTGGACATCCAGGGGCATCAGTCAGGGGCATCAAATCAATTATGGCACGTTGAACGTAAGTGATAACAAGATTTCAGTCACTACGTGGAAGCATCAGTTGTTTATTCATTCGTTCATTCATCTTTATTGCTTATCCATGACCAGGTCCCAGGGGGAAACAGTCTTCCTAACTGCCACCCAAATCACACTGCACCATACTGTGAGTCTCCTTGTGGGTGGTGAGTCCTATGGAAGTTTTGTGGGTCAGGACGGTGATGTATTCAGACCACCTCAGTGGCAACCTGGCAGTAATTGTATATACAGTTGTTTACACAGAAAAAGTATACATGTTGTCAGGTTCTCAATAGAATTACAAGGGCGAAAACATTTCTGTTGCCAAGGGTGGGCAAGACAGGTAATAAATGAATACACTTTAGTAAAACCAACCACTAAGTGCACATTGATGGGAACATTAAAAAAAACATTATGAACAAATGTTGATTCTAAATGGTTGTCCATAAATGCAGTATAAGTGTAGTCTGATTTAACCACATACAAAATTTTCCTGGCTGCTGTTGACTTCCACTGTATCATTTTACTGTTGTTGGATTTGCTCCAGAGCCTTTGGCCAATTTTGGGTTTTTGACATGCGTTAAAATGACAATAAAACTGATTTTTTTTTTAATTGTGCATGAAACAGACTGGAGCTACTTACACACAGGAGCTCTGTTGACAGCGACCGTGTCCAGAGCACATATCTGGGCAGCCGTCTCCAATATAGAGATTATCCATAGCCCAGGTTTGCTGTTTGTCAAAGGGGGAGGGTTGGATCCATCTGAACCTCGTGGCTGCAGACCTAAAGAAGAAATATCCATATACAATATTGTAATCTGACAGTTCTTAACACAGCTCCTGGACACCAACAGTCATTAGAAATTCACTCTTTATTTTAGCAAGGAAGAAAAATATGCCATGGCAGTGCTGACCTGACGTATGATGGGAGGGGCAGAGTAATACGTCCCCACTTATTGTATGTGTCAGACACCAGCAGCCTCTGCAGAGTGTAGGACGAACAGTCTGGGCTCGTAGGCAGACAGTCTCTGACCACGGGTTGCCAGGTGAGACCCAGGTCCAGAGAGTACTCCAACTCCACAGCTACACAGACAAGAGAGAAAAAAAAACTATTAAACAATCCAAATGTGATTTTTTAAGATTAAAAGTAGGTTTCACTTACAGTAGCAGGAGTTGGTGACGGAGCAGGAGGCAGAAAAGTCAAACTGGATGAAAGCATCTTGACCCAAACTGATGTCAGTGGTCACAGCATAGCGAGTGTTGGACTTCTCTATGAAAGCAAAGGCAGGTCCATCAGAGCCACAGACAGGCATACGGGTTCCTCCAGGGTGAAGGAGCCAGGAGCGCCCATCAATTGAGGAGAAGTCATCTTCAAGGGGTCCCCATCCACTTGCACTGCCCCCTACCACCACCTGTGTGAAAGAACATACGTAGAAAGATGGTTTCATGGTTGACATCACCCATAAAAATATATTAATAGTGTGTATTTGACTAAAGAAATAGTACCTGGTCAATGACCCATGGACTGTAAAAGTGTCCATTTTCAGAAGGCTGCCACCACCGGAGGCGGGTGGATGAAGTGCGGGCACGAAGTGGAATTTCCAGAGCCACCAGGCGAGCCTGATTACTGCTGTTACTAAAGAGAAATTCCTGGAGGAGGCCCCAGGTTAGACCTCCATCTACAGAGAACTGCAGGAGAACAGGCTGGGAGCGTGGGTCTGGAGATGCCTTACCACAACCAAGACGGAGGAAGAACTGAACAAACCTTCACAGAATGTACACGGAAGTATTAGTTTTTGAAATATATCTAAAAAGTTGACATTGCTCATTTTTTCGTAATACTATACCTGGCATTGGAAAGGTCCAGGTCAGTGGTCACCAACATCCGCAGACCATCTTCACTGAAGAACAAGTGGTTCCCACTTGACATGATACCGCACTTTCTGGAAGGTTTTCCTCCACTAAGTTGTTTGAAGTTCTCAGAGTTTACAGGTCCTCCTGGAAAACACAAAACCAAAACCATTGAACCCTGTCCAATATTACAAAATTGAAGGTAAAAACTTTAAATTTTTACCTTCAAAGTCTTCTTTAAGGAAATCAGGGTTGGGTGTGTCAGGTACGGAGCAGTCTGCTCCAGAATAACCGTTGTCACAATCACAGTGGGTGCCACCAATGCAGGTCCCGTGACCATTACACATGTCCTGACACTGGGGACCGATGTAGATGTTGTCCAGAGCCCACGTTGGTGGAGTTGAATCAGCGGAGAAGAAGCCCTGGTACCAGCGGAACCTCACAGAGCTGAAACAAAAATTGAATCCTCCATTAATGAAAATGTCAAGATTTATGGATGTGTATTTTTTTTACCAGTCCTTACCCACAGAGATGAAGTTTTCCAAAGTGAATGACCTCCCTTCTCCAACCCTGTGTTGTGCCAGAGAAATAGACGCTTGCAGGATGAAGTTCAGTGGAACACAGTGAGGAGGGCTGAGGGCCTCCGGCACAAAGAGGCACCAGGAGGTGCCACGTGGCACCAAAGTCTCGTGAGAACTCAAGTCGCACTGGATGGGCAGAGGAGCTTTCGGATGTGCAACCTACGTTAATCTGTAGCATCAAAGCAAACGCAAATCATGATGAAAATCTGCGATGTTTGTTCATGCAACTAAAAGTCCTTAACAGGTGGGTGTCCATACCTGAAACTGAACGATAGTATTCTCATTTACTTCTATGTCCCTGGTGGTAACAGAGTGCTCTCCACGCTCACTGGAGACAAACACCATGGCAGACTCGTCTTCTTCTCTGCATCAGTCAAATAGACATCACATGTAAATTGTTACTCAAGGTGAAGTACAACATGAGGCAAACATTCAAAGTCGAGAACTTTCTTTCTTACAGGCCAGTCTTTTGGTAAGGGCAGTAGAGGCCGGTGTTCCCCCCGGGGAAGAACAGCCAGTTGGACTCATTAGGGCCTTCATCAAAGCTGTCTATCACCACTGGTGGGTTGTGTAGAGAACTGCCATCTATGATGAGATCATCTATCACCCACACTTCCTCTTTTTTACCTGAAGGGAATAAAATCCTGGTGGTTACAATGTGACAGCAATGTCATCTAAAATTAGCTGTCGCTGAAGTTTCAATTACGTTTTTAGAAACGCAAAAAGAAAAAGGGACAGTTGGAAATTTTGCGAGACAAACAATAAAAAGACAGACTATTGTGTCCATCCCCTCACCGCTGTTGTATGGCTGCCAGAGTCTGAAGCGGGTGGCATTATTTTGAGCGCTGGCTGGCAGTGGCAGGTGGAGAAACAGTGTGTCGGTGGATGCTGGAAAGTAAAATTCATCCAACAGTAGCCAGCTGATGCCTCCATTCACCGAGTACTGCAGGAGCACGGAGTGGGAGCGCTCTGGAATACCTAGAACAATACAAATTTGATAGAATATTATTCAAATATAATGTAGAATAAATGCATCTGAGTGACTTTGAGATGTACAGTCGTCTATGTCTTGCCTTTAGTGATGAATTTAAAGGAAAACTGAATGTAAAGAGTGTTGGTGCAGTCCAGATCACGTGACACAATCATCCTCAGACCATCCTGTAAACAGACAGAGAAGTTTTGCTGATTGGTCAGAGATCTAGAAAGTGGACTCATGATTCAGTGATTTTCTTTGGTCCCCTACCCCTTTGAAGATAAGAGCAGTGCCTGATTTAAGAGGTTCTCCACTCAGAGTTCCCCTCTCAGCACCGTACACTTCCGGCCACGTCTCCTGCTGCAGGTTCTCATTGAAGTCTTCTCTTAGCACAGAGGGCAGAGGAAATAAAGGCACACAGTGGGGTCCTCCATAACCCTTGTCACACCTGTGTGGTGTAAAATAAAGGGTCATGAATCAGAACTTTTCCATCACATAAAGACATTCTCCAAGTCTTTCACCGAATGGTCAACTTACATACAACGTCCGTTGTCACACAGACCATGTCCGGAGCACATCCAGGGACAGCCAGGTGCCAGTAAAACATTGTCCAAAGCCCATCCTTCTGCCCCGGGGGTAAAGTGGGTCTGGATCCAACGGAATCGAGTTCTAGGAGAACTGAAAGGAAACAAGATACAAAAATAGAAATGGTCTCAGCATTTGTGTGTTTTAAGACAGAATTAAATATATGTAATTTAGGGATCAAATCTGAAAAGAAAACATACTTTGCAGCACTTGGCAGGTACACAGTGATCCTTCTCCAGTGTTTGTACTGGGTAGAGGTGTAGATAGAACTCTGAGTGTAGCCCGCACACCCGATAGCTGGGGGCACACACTCTGGAGTAATGAGAGACCAGTGACGACCACAGTCTGTGGAAAACTCCAGCCGAACACCATGGGAGAATGAGGAAGACTTGCTGCAACCCATGCTCAGCTCAAACTGAAGAAATGAGGAGCCTGAAATCTCAAAGTCCCAGCTCTCTGCATATCGGGGCTTCTCTGCAGAGGCAGTAAGAAGACATTTTTTTTTTATTGAGACACGGATGAAGACATCAGTGTTGGCCTTTAATCAGCAATAAAATTACACACACAAAAACCAATGTTATAAAACTGAGTTACACTTGATCTGACAAGGGATCAGTATCAATGTCAATCATTATTCATTATTTAGAAATGTATAAATTTAATAAAATTATTATTTTAAACACTATTATTAATCTGTTATTATTGGCCCATTATTATTCATTATTACTGTTATTATTATTTAAAACTATTAATAAAATATAATATATACTAGTACTATCTTTGGTATGGAGGCATAGGCCTGGGATTGCTACTCTAGTTCATGTAAGCATGAACCAAAGAAAAAAAGAACAGGGATCAAAGAAAAAACTTTTTTTTTATGTTTTATTAAAAATCTTTCTTCTTTTTGGAACTAAATAGAACCAGTTAATTGGAAACTCTCTTATGAGTTCACACCGCGCAAATGTTTTCCAAAGCATCTTCATTGTGCAAAGTGTAGGCAAATCAAATGTTATTGCATTCTCTTGGTAAAACACCCATACTTGTTGTTAAAGTAAGGACACGTTTCTAAATTATACACTGAATTTTGTCCATAACGATTATTATTGCCTTTGGTATAATGGTACCACAAAGCAGTTGTATTACAGTGTAATCTTTGTGTTTCTACACAACCATCACGTCAAAACGATCAATGCTTTATGAGTCAAAAGAGGCACATGGGGGATTTCTCGTTAATGATAACGCGCTGCCAAGTTGCCACTGGTTTGCATGTTTAATAAATGGACTCAGTTGTAATGTAATATTTGTGCAAAGTCAATCTGCTCCCAGCTTGATGCAGGCACAAATAAAAGACAGGATGTTTAATCAGCACGGCTCTCATTAATAATGCAGGACCCACAGCACCACAGTAAATGTGGTGATTCAATTTCAGCCTGTTGTGCGTGCCATAGTGCGATACCTCTGTCCATAGAGGAAGAATACAAAGTATGAGAGTGCCTTTCTGCACATTGTTCTTATAAATGTTATATTTATTCGCTGTGTTTCCTTTATGGGCCCAGCAGTTAAGGAAGAAGACTTTCATGACTCTGGACGGGTTGCATAGCACTGTCCCAACCCACATAACATTCAGTGGGCTCACCATGGACAGAAAGGCTCCCAGTATGGAGCAGTATGAATTGGGTGGCAGTTGTAGAGACCTCTGCCCCTGCAACCTAGTCACAGATATATGGATGCAGAAGAATGAGTGAATGTGTCCTTTATTTATAGAAAGTTGAAGGTGCAGCTCTTGGTCTTCATCAGTGCCCACTTGACTGTCATTGTAAAGGTAGTATTTGGCAGTGTAGTGGCTTAGTGGTTACGAAAAACAGACTTGAGTCTGTAAGGTCCCTGGTTCGAACCCCCCTACCGCCAAGTTAGCGCTGAGGTACCCCGAGCATGGTATAGTCACCACACACTACCGCAGCTCAGCTCACTGCCCCCTGCTCACTACAGTGATGGGTAAAATGCAGTTGCAACATTTTCTGAAAAAAAAAATGCTTTCAGAACATACAATTTCCCAGCCTCCCTAGGAATGAACTGTTTTAAATCCCATTCTGCGGACTTAAAAGGTCGTGTCATTGTGTACTGTAAAGTGCTTATTAAAGGTATAGCGACTTACTATCAATGGCCTCTGAGTTGAAGGTAAGGGCCGTGTCCAAGGACAAACAGTCCACTGTCACCTCTCCGCCCTGAATTCGGTACCAGTTGTGCCTCAGAGGAGTTGAACCATCAAATTTGTCGTGAAACCCTGTTCTTGAGCTGTCATTCATACCAATCAGGACATCATCCAGAGCCCACTGAGCTGAATGTTTCCCTATTAGAAAAACAGGTGTCTTCTGTTTAGTATATGGATCCATTTCAAAGGACAGTTGACCAAACCTATGGACTCACCCTGCTGTGGCTGCCACCAGCGAAACACTGTGTACGGGGTTTTGGCTGCAGGCGGGAGCTCGATAGTCACCACTTGGGGCTCTAAGAAGGAACTAAAGTCTAATTCCCTCAGGAACTGCCACTGGACGCCATTATTTGTAGAAAACTGGACGATGACACCTAGAATTACAGAATCAAGAGGTTCTCATGAAAAGAGTGTTGAACATCAGCTGCAGACGTGAGATCAATGATCTGCTAAAAGTTGAACAGGGGAAAAAAACTGATGATGCTACACTTTGATTCTTAACAGGAATCAAACTGCGACTGTGAGGATGTGATGCTTCACGGTCTGTGTTTGATCACGAGGCTGATCAAAGGCCGGGAGTAAAATGTGGCAGATGTAAAAAGCCTGTCTGGAAAATGAGCTTCTCTCCACAGATTCTGCCGTTCGTGTACCACAAATCAGCAGAGGCTTTCACTTATGTTTAATGTTGTGGTACCTTCATTGCGGGAGCGAGGTCTTGTGCACGTTGGTCCCAAACTTTTGCTGCCGATGCGGATGTAGAACTGGACCAACCTGTGTGAGTACAGTGGCTGCTGAGTAAGGATTGTGACACCTGGATTTACATGTCCACACCACCTTAATATAATTGCCAAAGTAATTTGTCCAGATTTTTTTAGAAGACACAGAAAATGGAATGGCTCTTGGCAATTTTACCAGACAACACCACGAGGAGTTGATGTAAAAATGTTTCGTTTAAAAAAACCAAAACTTCTCCTTCTTCTCTCAGCCTGTCCTTTTTTCTGGGGTTGCCACAGCGAGTCAACAATTTCCATCTCCCCCTGTCCTCTGTATCTTCTACTCTGTCTCCAACTATCTCCATGTCCTCCCTCACTGCATCCATCAATCTCCTCTTTGTCTCCTACCTGGTAGCTCCATCTCTAGGATCATTCTTCCACCAATGTATCCACTGTCCATCCTCTGAACATGTCCAAACCGTCTCAATCTGGCTTCTCTAGCTTTTTCTCCAAACCTTCCTGTCTGTGTTGTCCCATTATTGACCTCATTCCTGATCCTGTCCATCCTTGTCAATCCTAAAGAGAATCTCAGCATCTTTAACTTCTCCACCTCTGCCTAATGTTTTCTACCTATTCCTTGTGTCTCTAAAAAATAGTAAAAACAAAAATTTGTAGGCAATTAATTTAAGAGGATGAGGATATGAAAATCAAAGCTGTAAATTCCACTCACCGTGTGTTGGTGGTGTCAAGAGGCACCGTTCGGGCTTCTCTTCTTCCAGGACTGTTAAAGTACAGGCCTTTCCCCTCGCCAATAATTCCACATCCACCTCCAACTAGTCCTCCACTTAGACTCTGCCAAAGAGGACTCAGCTTCCCCTCAAAGCCTTCAGTCAACTCTGTTGGACTGGCCACAGCTGGAACACAACTGTCCTGCTCCACTATACGGGGGAAAAAGAAACAAAGACATTATGACCATCTTTATTTTCATCTTTAAAATTAAACACTGCTGTAGATTATTTACTAATATCAGTACTGAACCTGTGTATCCCATATCACAGAAGCAGACCCCAGAGATGCAATCTCCGTGTCCTCCACAGTGATTTGGACATGGCTCAGAAATGTAGACCCCATCCAAAGAAAATGGTGGAGCGTCTCTGTACAGACTGCTCTCCTGGAACCAGCGAAACCTGGTTTTACTATTCAAAATAAAAGAAGAAGCTTCAGCGAAATGGACAAACCCAACTGGATTTTTAGGTGTTCTTTTTTTTTTCAAATGATAAAAATGTGACTCATCTGCAGATGAAAGGGTCATTTATTGAATCTTTTATTCTATTCATAGCAATGCCATGCTTGTTACCATAGCTACCTGGCTGCAACATTGCGTGGGATGACCACAGTGACCCTGGTCCATTGCTCATAGTCTCCAGTGTTGTAGACAGTGGGCTCTCGAAGCTCGCGCCCACTGCCCTCACACACACCAGCCCCAGGGGAACCTGGGTAACAACCCTCCCTGACCAGGGCCCAGGTCCGACCAGCGTCATGGGAGTACTGCAGCAGGACTGGAGCGGAAGCACTGAACTCTGACTCACAGCCAATGTTCAGCTGATTGGAGACAAACGTACAACTGAGTAAAAGTGTGTTTTAAAATAAAATCCTTTGAGTTCTTTGCACATTTCAAGTACCTTAAACTGCAGAGTGTATCCAGCACGCAGGGCTAGGTCCCTGGTGATGGCGACCCTGTCTCCATCAGAGCGGCCAAACACCATGGCTGAGGGCGTTGGAGCACAGAAGCTGTTGTTACTTTCCTTTTCCATGCCTTCATTGCCAAGCATGAGCCACACGCTCATCTGGTTCAAAGGGTAGTCGAATGCTGGCTTCTCATAAAAATTCTATATTGAAAGAAAGCAGAGCATTTACTGCAACTCATGCAGAGAACATTACTGGAAAACCTATAGATTTATTCAACATGGTCTCAGAGAAACATATTTGTTTATGAGAAAAAAAAAATGTGTGAACTGACCTGCGGTAAAGTAGGATTTACCATGGGTATGATATGTTTTTCCCTTTCGGACAGAATGATGACATCATCAATTGCCCATTGATCATATCCCTCCCCTGAGTGGAGAGGCTGCCACCAGCGAAACCTTGTGGATGGAGTCTTTGAGGCCAGAGGAAGCTCATAATGGACAAAGCTGTGAGAGCAGTAAAAGATCAGCATCATTCGCCAATATGTGAAGGATCAGTTGAGTCTTTTCTCACCGAGGCTTTGTGAAATCTGTGAAGTACATCTCAGCAATCAGACCCCAGCTGATTCCACCATCGTTACTGTACTGCAGCAGCACACCCTCCTCTCTGCTGTCTGCCTGGTTACACTCGGCCCAGTCTCCACCCACTCGGAGATAGAACTGGACAAACTCTGCCCATTCAGTGTCCAGGTCCCAGCTCACCAACTGTCTCAGCCCAGCCTGGGTGGATGGAGGATGGTTCAGAAACAAAGTTGAGTTTGCATTTTGTTGTCTAACGTTTTTTTCAGCAGTTAGCTATGGTGACTAGTCATGATTAATCGTTACTTTTCAGAGTTATTTTTGATTAATCGTGACTTATGTGTGAGCTCTCATACCTTGCTAAAGTACAAAGATGACCCAGATGACACGACTCCACAGCCCATGTCAGGGCTGACCACCTCTCCACCAATCACTTCTTGCCAGGTAGCGAGCAGTAAATTCTGGGACTCAAAGTCAGAAAGAACGCTGGAGGACAGGGACGACGAGGGCTGGCAGTCCGTTTCTGAGAAGCCATCATCACACCTATATGAGAAAAGATGGAGCTTTGGATTTGTCCCTGATTTATGTGGAACCCAGAGAGACATCAGACCATATTTATAGGTTTAAGTGTTAAGGTCAAAGTAATAAACCACAACCTCAGACATGTCCGTGTGTGTGTGTGTGTGTGTGTGTGTGTGTGTGTGTGTGTGTTGTTTGTGCAAATGCTGACCTGCAGTGTCCGTGATCACACCAGCCATGTCCATGGCACATGTTGGGACACTGTTGACCGATGTATATGTCATCGAGGGCCCACTCGTCCTGCTCTCCGTAGTAGTTCTGGATCCAACGGAAGCGTGTGGCACTGGACCTACCACACACACGTTCAACGTACAGTTACAGTAAGTTTAGGACTTTATTGATTTTTCATGTTTATGTATAACAAGTTCACGAGGCAGTAAACTCTATAACCATCACACATCAATGTTTGTGGAGATAACTGGTCCATGCTGCGGTACATCTTGGTATGTATGGACTTGACTGTGTCCTGCCATGGTGATGAACGGTAGTGGAGGTGTAAATTGTCAGATATGTCAGAGGTTGTATATGACTTTAAAGGTTATGTGCTGCTGCTGCAGGGGAAGTCTTATTAACTCACGCCACCACCTGGACATATTGGGCTTAGCCGTGACATTTTTATTATCATTTACTGCCGTGACCCTTTGAGCTCTGGTCTAACCCAGTATGGGATTTGATCAGTTTTATTAAAAAGTTGGGGAACAGAATATAATAGCGGTAGAGGTCATCATATATATTGTTTTATTTTAGTTATAGAATAGAAGTTATAGAATTTCACAGCGGGCCAGAATTGAAAACTGTCATGATGTCACGGGCCAATCTCAATATATATTGAGAAATTAATTAGAAACGTGCATGTTTTCCCTTCTCTCCAGGTATAAAATAGTGTTTTTTTCATGTGGAAACATTGAATCTGGATCAGCCAAAGCTTATTATTGTCAACACATGAGAAACTGTAATAGAAATAATTCACACATCATTGGTATTTGTTTCTTATTCGTCTCTTTGTGTCTTTTCAGATAATTTTCAATGTAATTTTTTCTTTACAAAACAAAATGTATGTGCTATAACAAAAAGTATGCATTATTATTATTATTATTATTATTATGATTAATATAACAAATTCTGAAAGTATATAAGGTCTACATACTGGTGGGCCAACTATATTTAACATTTGATTTAATGCCGTGGCCCAGAAATAATAACACTGCGGGCCAGAATTGGGCCCCGAACCAGAGTTTGTCATTTGTCTTTTAAACAAATTATATGTTGAATTAATTTTCCTAAGGAATTCTACCCACACGCGTTATACAGACAACATGGGCTAACAAGAATGATACAGACTCTGGGTCTGATTCCTTTATGAACCAACAGAAAAGAGATCAGACCATGTTCCCTCACGGCCTACTTTTGTAGGGATATATGTGATAGATCATTTATCCATAATTCTCTTGCTGGTTCTCTGACTCACCAAGTCTTCTGTGGCAAAGACAAAGTGATGCGTCTCCAGTCTCTGAACTCAGACGGGTGGTAGACACTAGGAGCCGTGAACTCAGAGCAGCTTGGCATGCCAGGCAGACAGGCCTGGTTAAAAACAAAAAAAAAAGGATCTCATTAAACTTCTGTGTTATGATTAAATATTGATCACTCAAAATTCCTACAGCATTTGTCACCACTGATTTTGTTTAGCAACAAAATTCCTACACAGCACTTCTGACCTTGAAGGTGAGACATCAGAAGAATAAGGATATGGAATATCAAACAAGCTGCTCTGTACAATTGCAGAATAACAGACAAATGTGCTGACGGAAGACTCATTACACTCCATTCTGTTTCAAACACCATAAAAATCCTCCTAATGAATTATGGATATTATGAATATTTATAAAACAGTTCTGTTTCTGTTAAATAATAGGGAAATAATATGCTCGTTGATCCAAGTAATGTTATGTACATTGGTGAACACCAAAACTAAAGAAATTCAGTGCATTATTATATTTTTAGAAACCAAGAGTATGTATTTACAAATTATTCCTAGACACTCACAGATAAATCATGAGTTCCTACGTCTCTTTAAATCAACAAACAATTTAGCAGGCAAGGCAGCGCCACCTTGTGATTGAAATGACTTACCTCTTTAACTAGGTGCCAGGTGAGACCGTGATTTGTGGAGAACTCCAGACGGACCTGAGTGTCAATATGGGGGGAGGGCTCCCGACCACAGCCCATGACCAGTGAGAACTGCAGACTGTAGGAGGCGCCGATCTGCATTGACTGAGTTTCCACGTATCGGATACTGGAGCCTGGGCTGGGTTCGCCAGAGAAACTGCAGCATAAATGACAGGGAAAAAAACTTCTGTTACCATAATGTTTGTATTAGATCAACATGATCACAGTTGATAACTGATCATGGATCGCTAACCTGAGAGTCCAGTCGTGCTGGCAGTAAGGTTGGACATGGCCCAGGTAGAAACCCAGGCTCTGAGTGACGTCTAGAACGTTGCTGAAGTCCAGACTGATGGTGTTGAACAACACTGAGGTCATGCTGATTTCATCTAAGGCCCATACATCCTGCCCGCGGCCCGAGTGGTACGGCTGCCACCAGCGAAACTGCACCCCAAATTTCCGAGCACCAGAGGGAAGCTCAACAGATACGATCCTGGATTAAAAAAAAAATAGCTGAACTTCACTGGCTCCTCATTGACTTCAACAGTTATTGCTGACTTGTCAAATAAGGACACACAATAAGTCAATTTCTAAATGACAAATGATTCAGATGGAAATAATAACTGTAGGGCTTGATGTTTGCTCCAGGATTTAATTAAATAATATACAGCAACAGTCTATTGTTTGTGAATCATATTAGCTGGAGAGAAGTACAAAGAACCTGCTGCAGTGCAGATGATGAAAAAACATATTTCATGGTCCTGACTTTTATTTGATCTTCCTTCTTGTACAGTTGTGTTATGCTAAAATGCCAAAGATACAAAAACAAAAACCCTCAGCTGGTGTCACATGAATCAATTTTGTTTCCTGCACGTTTTAAAGTTTTACACTGACTTGTGTTTAAGGTTTATCACTGACATGTTGGTCTGTACCTTGGTTCATGAAACCCTTGGTAAGCATAGTGTCGCAGCAGGGTCCAGGTGATGCCATTGTCAGAGGAGTAATGCAACAGGACGCCCTCCCCTGGCTGATTTGGAGCAGGACATGAGCTCAGGGTGCTGCGACTGCCCAGTCGAAGAGTGAACTGCAAATACCTGCATGGATTTAAATTCAAAACAATAAAAAAAGAAGAAATATAGAAGAAGAATAAAAACAACAGTGGACAAAGAAACGGAAAAGAAAACAATGGCGAAGGGGAGACAAGTGTGTAGTTGATGGATACAAAGAAGGAAAGTAAGGGTGGATTATTTCTCAGATGAAGCAGTGAGAGAGAGGTAAAGTGTAAGAAGGTTGCAGGATGATGGATGAGATGATTAAATGAATGAAGATAAATTAGATAAGAGAAGGAAGCGTGGAGAGAAGAGAGATGGGGAGAATGTGAATCCGACTCAGTTCATATCCATCAACACTCTGTTAGAAGTACTCTGTATGTACCATGAGCTTCCACGCACATATATTCTCATCTTGGTCTTGGCAGACGTATCATCATGTTTACTAATGTATAATATATTGTAATTCCGATCGTTAGCAGCAGACCTCCACTCTGTCACCAGCCAACCTCTGTGTTCTCTGTCCCTGACTTGGCCCTGCTCCTCTAAGTGATGTGGTTTTCTCTTCAGGCAGCTGTTCACTCAATCAAGAGGGAAAATAGCATTAAATATGGCCATCAGGTGGCACACTGAGCAGCGCAACAGACATAATCAATCCAACACAGATGCCAGAGCCAAATTCATCAGTGCTCTATCTGTCTTTTAGCCATTTCATCCTCAGCTTTCATCTCTCTCTTGCTCATTTGCAGTTCTTTCCACAATCATAATCCATCCACCAGTGGAGTGAGAACAGAGAGGGAGAGTGAGTGAAGTTCAACGCCGACAAACTTTGATTTTAATATACATTAATGACTTAAGGATGTAACTGGACGGCGCATTGGCCCAAAGTCAATGTCTCCGTCATTAGTGTAGACCTCCAGGGTTCACCTCCTGAGCCTGATTAAATCCTAGTTAGGGAGGTTGGCTCTTTGCAATGGACTCACAACTTGCAAGAAGGTTCAGGAGCTGGTTGTGGAGACTGCTGCCTCCTCGACCAGGTACTGGCTAAGCAGGTGAAGATGGATGAATGGATTGATTGATGTATTCATGTTAGATGGGGTAAGAAAGATGGGGAAGGGTTGTCTTTGGTCCCTCAACCCCAAGCTATGAATTAACATTAAATTTATTTATTTTGTGAAAAAAAAAATACCTGGCCTGAGAACTGTCTAATGGTGCAGTGACCAGGTGCCTCCTGCTGTCCCTGTTGAAAACCAGAGCCTTGCCGCTGGCCAGCACACCACAGCCGAAGCTGACCTCAGCTCCTCGGAGGGACGAGAAACTGTGGTAGGAGGAGAGGCGTGGGCTGGAGAATCCTTCTGACAGGAATGCTGGGAAGGTCTGGGAGGCCAGTTCACAGGCCGGACCACTGAAGCCAGGGTCACATCTGGGAAAGAGCAAAACAAAAGTGAGTGAGAGGAAGCAATAAACATGAAAATAAAAATTTAATTTTAGATTAGACAACATAACACAGAGAGGAAGTTGGAATATCACATTAGCAGCACTGTGATATGGCTTGTACTAGTTTGCATTATTACTGTGGTGTATTAAGCTCATCCATACTTGCAGCCAGTTCGGGAACAGTGTCCTCTGCCCGAGCAGAAGCGGAGACAAGCTGGACCAATATACACTGCACACAAACAAACAATAAAAAACAGTTAAAACTGAATATTTTTCTGAAGGTCTACAGGGAAGAAAATCACGAACCAAAACAACATCACTTTTTTTGGACAATAATAACTTATGAGCTTGGAAAAACTTTCAAAGATAATTCACTCATTCCTTCCACTATGTTTACAGTGACAAGTGAAATATGACTCCAGACTGTTTTGGGGGGAAAAACTGATAAAACATTGCAGCACAAACACAGCTGTACTGTTGTAAATGTGTAAACACTAGATGTGCTTGACATGAAGCAGCACAGTTACCCTCGACTGCTGAGTAGACTCAGTGTTTAGCTGACCAACTAAAAATGAGCTGAGTCTTCTTCTCCTTTTGGCTTGTCTCTTATTTCAGGGGTTGCCACAACAAGCCAACAATTTCCTGTCCTCTGTATCCTCAACTCTAACTCCAACTACCTCCATATCTTGCTTCACTGCATCCATCAATCTCCTCTTTGTCTCCTACCTGGTAGCTCCATCTCTAGGATCATTCTTCTACCGATGTATCCCACTGTCCCTCCTCTGAAACCATCTCAATCTGTCTTCTCTAGCTCTTTCTGCAAACCTTCCTGTCTTTGTTGTCCCCTAATCACCTCATTCCTGATAAAAATGAGCTGAATGGTATATAAATAATGTGTAAATACAGTCATTTTGTTATCATCATGTTATAATAAAATTTCTAAAAATATATACATATGCGCGTATGAGCTCCTCCTCTTAATCTTTGTTCAAACCCGACCTGTTGGTCTTGTATTTACCATTGTCTATGGCCCACATGTTGCCTGTTCCAGTGCCAGACTGACTCCATCGGAAACGTGTTGTCTCTGTCAAGGCAGCATTAGGCAGAGGGATGGATATTCTTGTCCATCTGTGAAAACAAAAAAAGAAAATTGAAACATGAAACTTGAAAGTTCGTGTCATAACTGAGTTAAAATACAGGCTGATGTGTATTTGTACCCGCTGTAGTTGTCAGAAGAGTAGACGGTGCTGTGAGGTAAATGTGGTCCAGAACAGAGCTCTGGCAGACACTCGGTGTGCAGCAGAGACCAGGAGCGTCCCTGGTTGGTGGAGAACTCTAAACTGACACTGAAAGAAACAAAACATAAAGCATTCATTTCATACCTTCCACGTTCATCTGACAAAAACATAACAGTATTTCATTCTGTACGTTTACACCTATGCCTTCCTCGTCCTAACACCTAAATCCCTCAGAAATCTCCCCAAGTCTCTGCTGCTGCAGTAATGTTTCAATGTCATAGTGTGGCAGTCACACCTGTTGGCAGGCTGGTAGGAGCCACAGCCCAGGTTGATGGAGAACTGAGCAACATGTGTCTGTGTGCCAGGGAGCACAGGGAGAAGCTGCATGAAGTCCACAGCCCACACGTGACGGTTGGCCCCTCCATGTGACAGCTGCTCCAGACAAAACTGGGTGACGGGCGTCTGTAGCTCAGTAGGCAGGGCGACTGACACCACAGAAGGAGTCTGAAAGGAAAGGAAAGTAGGAGAAGAAATTAAATTGGATTTATTTTCACATCTTCAGAATGGGCTACAGTACTTGTGTTTCTTCAGCATGGTCTGGAAAAACTCAAGTTTAATTTGATCCTAATTTTTTACTTTTACGGTTGCACTTTTATTCTATATAAATAATGTGTAAAATTATAATAACATTCAGTTGTGTTTGTTTGCATCTCTGCATGTCAGTCTCTTGCTCCACTTTCAATTTCACCTTCTCCCTACACGTTAACCTTAAAGATATCTCCAGTGACGATTTCTCCGATGACAACTCCGCCTCTTACCTAAAATAACTCCTCCCTCTTTCTCCACTGTCAGCATATAAACTTGACAACTTCACTCTAAAGGTAAGTTGGAATATAGTGCAACAATAATTTCTTTAATTATTTAATATATGCTGTTTTTATGTCCTGTAATTGTTTCTGGTCAGGCAATAGTACTCTCTTTTTAGTACTTATTAGTAGTTGTAATATCATTTACATGACCTCAAATGGCAGTTCTAGATTGAAATTAAATATATAATCAGTAATAAAAAAAGATATGTAAAATTAATGTTATTTAATCTGGTAATTTAGGACTTAAAAACAAGGTGGCGCTCATTTGGATCCCTGAGGACCAGAGGTGTGTAGGGATATTATTAAGAGTAAACATCCAGTGATATTAGTTTTGGGATCACAAAATGTGTGGTTATGAAAAGTAAAAGAAGAGAGAAAAACAACGTAAAAAAAAAAAAATGGAAAAATGTAATAGCAGCAGATTTTCAACTCACTCTGTAGGACGAGTAAGGAAGCGTATCCAGCACCACACGTTCCCTCCTGCCTTCAAACCTCCCAAACAGAATGACGTCATTCTCGTGGGACTCTGCTGCGTCACAGCCGCCACCACCTAAACACAGTGCAGCTTGAGTCATGTTTTGTTGTCACCTCATAAACATGTGCATAAAAGTGAGAGGAGCAGCTCCAGAGCAGAGCCTGACAACAAACAGTGTGTGTTACTCACTTTAGCTGAATGCTAATAAATGAGGCAGTGTGGTGTTCCATACCCATGGTAAAGTAGAAGCGGAGGTTTCCATACGAGGTGGTGTCCAGGTAGGGAGTGCACACCCGTCTGCGACCATCCCTTTCAAAAACCAAGGCCGAGCCTGACTCAAGTTCTCCACACTGGGTCCCATAAACGGCTCCTTCTATGTCCCAGCTGGGTTAGAAATAAAAAGTGAGGAAAAAAATAAGTAAGTGAAATATTGTTTATTTCACCAGTCGAAGTTAAGTAATTACACCAAGTATGTGGTTGCAGACTGGACTCACTGCTAAATATTACAAACATTATTCTGTTGGCATTGATATATTTTCATCACTGACATGGATGGAAACAAGTTAAAATCTTCTTTTGGTCTGTAAACAAAATAGGCACAGAATTATGCGTTTTTTTTAAATATGTAAATAAATGCCAAAAATAAATGTATAGGATGGTAAGTATAAATTTTACAGGCGGAACATTCTCTCACTTGGCTACTACAGAAAAAAATCCCCCAGAAATATATTTTTACTGCTCAATAAAATGTATCAAGAACAAAACAAACATCTAAAGCAAGCATTGCACACACTTTTTGACGCACTGGGTCCTAAAATCTGACAGGTTGGTTCAGACAAGAGCAGAAAGGAAGGAAAGCAAAGCAAACTCCTCCTTGTCATTGTGACATTGTGATTCACACAACTGCACATCGAAATTCGTTCTCTGTATTTAACTCATCACCAAAGTGAACAGTGGGCGACCACTGCCCCAAGGAAAGACGCTTTGTCAAGATTTTTTTTTTTTTGCTTTACAATGACATCATTGATCGGGAGATGTTTAGAAACCTAGTGTCCACATGTATCAAGGGCAAAGGGAGATAATCATTGTATGGCAGTTGGTGGATTTAAACAAAAAAGATAAAATACACGTAAAAGTCTTGCAATAACAGCTAAAATGAATTTAGTCTCTTTTATGCAATCAACTAAAAACAGACTTAGTCAGAAAATGTACTAAAGTAACTAAGTCTAGCTCAGAAATGTAGAGAATTAACAAAACTGTTCCGAAATACGCTAGAAAAACAGCGTTAGTTAAACAGTACTTGAAAAGGTGGTCTGCCCAATATACATCTCTCAGCTATTAATCACAGCCACATACATAATTACACCAGAGTGAGTCATTACTACAATAACAGTAAACAACAGCACAAGTAACAGTGTACAAACACCTGTGGTTATGAATTGCTTTTTTCATTGACCGTATCCTCGGGAGAATCACTGACATCAGGAAACTGCACTACCATAACTCACAGCTTGTCACTGAACAAAGACCCAGGAATACTGATTATCAGTACACATCACCTGGCACAGCATATGCACATAAGCACACACACACACACACACCCACATGCAGATATACAGAGTTGTGCAGAGTGGAGCGAGAATCCTCATTATCACTGACAGAACCTGATTCTCTCTCTGGCCTCCTTCTCCTTCCCCTTCTTCCTCTCTGCTCTCTGTCATGTGGTGCATTCGCCTGGTGTGCTTCTGTCACCGAGTGTCTGTGCCATGGAACCACAAAAACCATCCTCGCTTGCATCAAACGTGTGTCAGCCCATGTCGCCCTATGGGGGAAGAGCCAGCATGCAGTGCAGCATGTTGGCGTGATGCATGTGGTGCTGGTCCAGACTGGCTGTAAAAACACTCTCAGGTGTTGAGGTCTTTCTCATTAATGGGAAAAATGCAGTGACAGACCTGGTGCACAGGGTCTGTTGATTATCCTCCAGCAAAGAAACTTTTTTTTTCTCTATTTTCTACCTTCTGTGGATCTTTTGACAGTGTGACTCATGCTGTCCATTGTGCCTTTGCGTGTTTACCAACATGTGTTTGACTCTGGCACCTGAATGAACCTGTATGAACTTGACACTTGTTCAACAAGTGACATGTGTCACAGTCAAACACTTATCAGTCACTGGGTTGTGGATGCAGCAGTGTCCAGGATATGATGCATTGGCAAGGATGCTTTTAGCCCACACCAAATGTCTCTGCAAGCAGGGGCCTCAAACTTGCGGCCCGTGGGCCTTTTTGGACCCGTGGAATGATAATGTGCGGCCCCTACCTTGTGTGAAAGTTGAATTAATAATAATATTTTATAGATTTGTTCTCCACGTTTTATGGTATATTCTATTCTCAAATCCCTGATCTACAGGCTCCTTTTGGTTAAGTGTTGCATAACACAGAATTTATGGAAAACTGATTTTCTATTACATTTTTTCTTTAGTATTGAACACTGAAAGCTGGCTCTTTGGTGAAATGATAGCGTGGGTTGTGGCCCTCAACAATTTTGAGTTTCAGACCTGTTCTAAAGGCTAGTTTCACTCATAGCAGTTGTAAAAATGTTAAGAAATAAGAGTAAAGAATGATGCTGTTTTGTTGCATTCTTGATTACATTCTTGATTGTTCCACAATAGACAATCCTAGGTTTCATTTTCAAAGGCTCCACTCGTCTGATAAGTCTCTTTGGATAAAAGTGTCTACTAAATGCACAAAATGTTTTTCTCATTTGAACTTCAAAACTTCATCCCAAACTCCTGTCTTATGGACTTGAACCAGACTTTGGCCGACCTTAATAGGCAAAAAAAAACAAGGGTAGTGTAAGTGTGTACGTCATTTCTGAGAGATTTAATAACTGTCCCTGAATGCATCACTTAAGCACTTTTCGGTTCCCTTCTTTTTGGCTGCCTGCTCCAAATGTTTTTGCATAATCACTTCAAGACTGGTTCCACATGCAGCAATAATAATAAAGTTAATGTTTTTGCATGGCCACTTCATACTTCATTCAAAATATGAGCTGTGAAGTTCCTCATCTTCCAAACAGTTTAATAGTTTGTCCCTATCATTTCCATCATTTAATACAGCTCCAGGTCAGGCCAACAAATCTGGTTTTATTACATTTGTTTCATTGCGTCGTTGCTTCCAGCTCCCCTCAGTACCAGGTCAAATGAGTCTGTGACACATTTTAAAAGGACGTTAAAAACTGTAAATCTGCACAGAGTGGCATTTAAATGGAGTGTTATTGGTAGAACCACAAAGGTTTAATTAGTTTAACCTTTCATTGAAATTGTTGATGTACTTTTTATAGTGTTTCACTTTAATGTACCCTTTCGGAGTGCTGCTTGAATTGAGTTACTCGATTTTTTTTTTTTTTTCAAAAAGTTTCATCAAGACGCAGCTTATCCGTCAGTTTGACTCACTTTGAAGGTGGGCTCTCAAAGTCTTCCTCCCAGTAGCTTCTTCCCTCCTCCCGGTGGAGATCGATGTCTCTGGTGGAGGCAAAGTTGTGCCCGACTCCATCCCCGCCGTGGAAATACAGAGCGTTACCTTCGGACTGGCAGGCGTGCTGAGTGAATATACAGAATATTACATGAGTGCTCAGCGACAGAATCACTGGGGATTCGACAATCACATGGTCAATGTTCTCATTCTCATAGGTTATTTCCCTTTTTTTTAATCCAAATTGCTACTGAAAGGTCAGGATCCAGATCAGCATACCTTGATTGTTGCTCCAGGGAAGAAGAGCCAGTTAGCAGTGTCTGGGGGGTCCAGACTGTCCTCCATTAGAGGAGTTTTGTGAGCAGCATTAATGAGGAGCACGTTGTCCAGACCCCAGCAGGACTCGTAGCCCTCGGGGCCATGTGGGGTCTCCTGAGACCATCTGAGACGGACACTCTCAGCTCTGGATTGATGTGGTAGGGGGATGAGGTGGATGACGGTGCTGCTGTTGGTTGGTGCTCTGAAAAAGACAAACCAAGGTGGTTGATTTGCAAATTATGAGACTAGAGTAGAACTAACTGGGCAGAGGAGAGATTTATTTACATGGATGTTTAGAAGGTTGTATGATTACATTACCAACAACCCTGAGAGCTAATGATTTATAAAAACACAGAAGAGGGATGACAAATTGAGAGGGGGAGGTGTGAATGAGGGAAGAGGGAGAGAGTGGGTGTATATACCAGATGGAATGACTGTGGGATAGATGAGCAAAGGAAAAGGTGAAGAGTGAGAGAGTGTGAGAGAGAAAGACACAGAGAGGGAGACCTGATCTTCTCTAGTGTGATCCAGTCATCTGAGGTGTTGCTGTTTCCACTCTGACTGTACGACACAGTAATCCTGGGGTCTGAGTAACTGAAGCGACAGGAGCCCGAACCTGGAAAAAAAAATGAGGAAGAGGAATTGTGAGTGCACTGAGACAATTTGATATTCTATTTTCTCAGTTTCATCAGTGCTTATGGAGTAGCTTTGTTTTTGGCACTGTTTAACACCCTGCTGGTGATGGGATTCAAACTGGCAACCTCTCGATATGGATTCCCGTGATCACAGGCTGCCCTCTTAAAGTCATATACACATGAACATGTTGGCTATAAAAAAAAGGCAGAAAATAAAAGGACCCTACAGCAATGTTCAAACAGAAATGACTCCATTCTGCAGACCTTCCAGGAAAATTGGAGGACACATTAAAAAAAACCTACCAGTATCTGCCTTCACTTCTGAAAATTGTTCATAGTTAAAAGATACCAAAGATACCAAAAGATACCAAAAAGGACGGAGATAAAAAAAATGCATCTTAATTTTTATAATTAAAAAATGTCTAATCTGAACAGTGGAGACTCTAGAAGAAGAATAGAGTGGAGTCGGGATGGAACAACTGGAGAAAAGAGGAGTGATAGAAGAGAGTCAGCTAAGGTGAAGGGAAAGGTTTACAGGACAGTTGTGAGACCAGCCATGATGGATGGATTAGAGACACTAGGAAAAGGTAGAAGACAAGAGATAAATTGTCGTCCAACCAAGTTTACAAATTGTTTTGGGGCGAGGTTTAATGAGGTGATTAGAGGGACAACACGGACAGGACGGTTTAGAACACAGACAGGAAGGACAGATTGAGATGGTTTGGACATGTTCAGAGGAGGGACAGTGGATACATTGGTAGAAGAATGATCCTAGAGATGGAGCTACCAGGTAGGAGATAAAGAGGAGATCGATGGAGACAGTAAGAGAGGACATGGGGGTAGTTGGAGTGGAGGATACAGAGGACAGGGGGAGATGGAAATTGTTGATGCTGTGGCAACCCCTTAAAAAAGGGACAAAAAAAGGGACTTGCAGCAGCTGTCACTCCAACATTCTCAGGCTCAATACACTGCTCTCCATTCTAGTTCTAAATGTGTGAATGCATTGATCTTGATTTGATACCATTTGACATGAGAAACAAATGAACACGTGCAACTTTGACCACCTTTCAACAAGGTTTTTTTTTCACTCACCTAGAGCAAACTGCAGCACTGAAGCTGTGCTGGTGTTGAGAGGCACTGTCGTCTGGAGAAGATACGGAAAAACAGTTTAAAGAAGTCACTGACGCGAGCGATTACGACTTCATTTCATTTGACAAGACATCAGCTGATATGTCATGGGAAAGAAAGCCTGATGCACTAAATTAACACGGTGCTGACAGCAGACAGGAAAACATTCACTTATGTTTTCACTTCAAAATGTGCTCCCCTACCAACACTAGTGTTTTAGTCTTCCTGAAGGATTCGCTCCAAACTTGTCTGCACTTAAACGATTGCAGATGGACAACACATTCTGTCAGACATGTGACTTTCATGTTATATCTTTTTGCTATTACCTGTAGTCTTAAAAGTTAACATAACTGGCAGACTAGAAACCTTTATTTTTATGAATAAGATCTGGAAGAATCCAAGAGTCAAAACATTTGTGTTTGTGTGTGTTCTGTTGTGTTGGTAACTCTGCACAAACTTTTCTCTGTTTCTGGACGTGTTGACTTGTTGCACACAATACAAGAGTCGCCAGGCAGCAGCTTCAAACAGTTGGAACAGAGACAGAGAGAGAAAATACTCATCAGAGGAGTAAAGAGCGGCTCTTAACACTCCTCTGACGCTGGCTGGCTTTCAAAGGGGAAACACAATATTTATCTTTTCCTCATATCTTTACTCAACTCTTTGTTTTATCCATGTTTTTCAGAAATGCCACTGACCTGCAGTAAGAGCAGCAGCAGCAGAAGTTCATTTTGGCCAAAAGTGAAAAAACTAAACCTCATATTTCACGATGAGGTCACTGCCATTACTGCAGCAATATTTTTTGACTTACTTGGCAGATGGCTGAAATAAAACTGTCACCTACAAGTTATGAATGGATCAACAAATGAGAATATATAGAACTGGAGCCAGTGACATGGAGGATTAAAAGGCTTGAACCGCAAAAGTTACACTGCCTTTGGCTTTGGACTGTAGGAAAAACCAAGTTTCATCAATTCCCTGTAACATCATCTACAGTTACTTAAGTAAAAATATAGATTATTTCCTTTCATAACCAGTGTAATTGTGAAACACATATTTCTAAATAAAAAACTAAAGAATAAAGTAGAACTCTGCATCAAAAGTTTGGTTTTTTTTTGGAAGGAAGGATGTAGTTGTTCATCCCAAGTTATTTTTTCTTCCTCTGCATTTTACCCATCACCGTAGTGAGCAGTGGGCAGCCGGCTGAGCTGCCGGTAACTTGGCAGTAGAGGGATTTGAACCGAGGGTCTTGCAGACCCAAGTCTGTTTACTTAACCACTAGGCCACCAACTGTACACCAACTGTTATATATTCTCATTTTCTATAAAAAATTCATATCAAAGTTTAAATATTTTTCCTCATTCACAGCTTCCGCAGCATGAAGTTAACTCCTAAATTTCTTCCATCTTGGTGGGAAAATAGAAAATAAATATATATTTTTTTCCTTATTTGTTTGTTAGATTGCACTGCACTGGTCAGTTTAGTGGTTAAAGAAAAAAAATAAAAATACAAGAAAAAACCAAAAAAATATGCTTTTTTTTGTGATTGTTAATCAATTTCTTAACTTGTTTTGTGGTACTTGGTTTGTGAAATATACTTCTGCCATAAAGTTTTATTAGACGGGATCTTTTGTAGTATTCAATCTCTCAAATGTCTACAACATCTGTGCGCTCTGTAGTGCAACAGCATTCAGACCTGAAGGTCCAGTGTGGTTTCTGTTTTACCACAGAGGTAGTTGAGGTTGGTTTGCATTATGTGCTCAATGGTCCATGTAATAGTGTGGCTGCTGTGTGGTCAGACATGGCAGTTACCAGCTCTCGCTCTCCAAAAGGCTCACAGAAAGTGACCGCTCGGCCGTGCATCAGTACACCGCACTGCTCTCCTACATCACAGTTACTGCAGTCAGACCTGATGGAGGAGCAGAGATGAAGTTACAGCAGAAGGTAAGGAGGACAGAAGAAGGAGATGTTCCTGCTTTAGAAAAAGAAAAGGGAATAAAACATGATTAGTCGTTTGGAGTCTCAACCTTTTCACCTACCAGATGCTGGGGTCCAGTTCTCCTTGTAGGTTGGAGTCAAAGTCGTCTCTCAGCACAGCGTGTCGTCC
Organism: Paraplagusia blochii; assembly: GCA_016785265.1. NCBI lineage: Eukaryota > Metazoa > Chordata > Actinopteri > Pleuronectiformes > Cynoglossidae > Paraplagusia > Paraplagusia blochii. The sequence goes on along the minus strand of JAFBJS010054928.1, from coordinate 149,995 downwards.
ATGAAGCTCCACTAAACACACGTGAACCATATGTTCGTAAGATACATGTTGTGCTTGTGGCGACTGGACTAGATTCAGAGTAAGACTAAGACAAAGACTCACCCAGACTAGGTCTCAGTGGGGATTCTGTCGGTGCTGAAAGGACATAAAAAAGTAAAGTCAAATCTATCAGACACTAATAAACAGGATTAACTGTTAGTCATATGTCATGTTGAAGGTATTGAATCAAAGTGGACCCTTTTTTTTTAAATAAATGACAATTCTATTTATAATTATATAATCCTATCCATGGAACTAAGATTCATGTTGAGACCAGTTCTGTCCTTCGTCTCCCTGCTGTGGCCACACTTTTTCAGTAATGAACCACCAGGGGGGCAATACTAATAGTTCTATCCTAATTAACCGTCCTCCCTCCCAGGGGTTTAAGTGTACTGTAATCTGTGGTTTGTGTGTCTTTAACACACTGAACAGTTAGTACCTCCTGGGAGTCACAGCTTTGGAAGGTAGATGGAGGTGAAAGGACTGGACAGGAGAAGTTTATTAATTATAAGTAAGAGTAAATTACTTAGGAATTAGGATGTTAAAATTTACCTTTACACGTCTTGGACATTAACTTTACACGTCCTTGGATAAAATTGGTAAATGTGGTAAACAGTATTGTGTACACCAGGGGTCTCAAACTCAAATAAGTTGAGGCCCACCACCCACACTATCATTTCACCAAAGGGCCACGGCAACTTTCAGTGTTCAATACAAAAGAAACAATGTAATAAAAAATCAGTTTCCAGTGTTGTATTTCCTTTCCTGTGTAATACCACACTGAACCAGAAGGAGGCTGTAGATCAGGGCTTTGAGAACTTAGGACTTACCATAAAATGTGGAGAACAAATCTATAAAATATTATTATAAATTCAACTTTCACATCAAGGTGGGGCCGTAAAATATCAGTCCACGGGCCACAAACGGCCCACGGGCCATGAGTTTGAGACCCCTGATGTACACCTTACACAAAAACACCACTCCACATTATAAACTGATCAGCGGATCAGAGCAATGTATTTCCAATGGTTGGCCATAATAATACAGTATTTAAAAATGTTTCAAGTATGTATAGGGGGATTACTAGTCAGTGCCAGGTCACTAGTAGTAACAACAGCTTTATTTAAGCATGTGACCCCCTTCTCTCTCAGAGCCCTTTAACAGAAGGATAATCTGTGGTATTATTCCCCTCAGATTAACCTGCCTACAGTGCCTGATAAGACACTCCAAGGTAAGACTCTAAAGATTTAGGATTAGTCCAAACTTACTTTAGACACTTGAAACAACTTGTGAAGAGTCAGAGAGCACGTTCTACTTTGAAACAAAAGTGATGTTCAAAACAAACGTTTTTGGAGCTGGTTTCCCTAAAATTGTAATAGTTTAGCGAGAGCACTTTAATCCTCAAATCTCTTACTCATCGTCTGTCCGATTTCCCCCCCATGGAAGAGATTTAGCCTCCAGACGGTTGTTGTAAAGTTTAATGCTGACTTGAGGAGATGATGTATTAGTGGCCTGTGTGACAGAGCTGCTTGGTTCAGTTCCAGTTGTGCTGCCGCTGTGCTGGTGGGCCTTGACGTTATACAGTAACTGTCTGCCTGTGGCTCAGAGTCAACTATGAAGCTCATTAAAAGCAGATCAAAGTCCCGTTCTTCTCCTCCAGTATCACTCCTGCTCCTTCCCGTCCTCCTCAAACTAATCCTCCATTGATTCAAATCATCTACTGCTGATACTCTTGACTCCTGATTGTTCTCTTGTTGATTTCAAGAGCTAGAAAGTGTTCACCTAAGGAGGGTATGATGTAAGTATACATTAATATTTGAGGCCATGTTTGCTGTCTTTTTCCAAAGCCCCTCTAAACAACTCTCTGGTGAGTTTATTTTGCTAGAAAAATGAGAAGCATATTTTTTGGGGCACAGGGGAAACGGTAAATAATCCCTCCAAGCCTCCAAAAGAGCTTCATTTACACTTCTTTCTCCGTGCTTCATCAGTCTCTGTCTTGTGTTCTTACGCTTCAAATCTGCCTGGTCTCCCAACTCCCTGCTCATCAGAGAGCAGACAATTGCACTCATTTGACTTGGATTAATCCCCTCTCATTTTCTTAAAGACTTCAATTACTGCCTCCTCTATTACCCACTTGGATCTGCTAATGCCTGTATCTCCCAGTCCAGGGTTAAGACCGAGTCGAATACACATGCGCGCACGTTCTGCGCAGAAAACCGCGAGGGTTCGATGTTTGCCGATGACCCTGCCACTCCAGTGTGCATGCACATAAGCAGGATCAACAAAGGGCTAAAGGGCTCTCAGTAAACGACACCATGGCTCAAACCAGTTGGGCGCTGATGAGTACGGACGGGCTGATGTCAGGGCTTAGAGTTAATATGTATAAGCTGTAGCAGACTCAGACGTCTCAGCACAAAGGCAGGGGCCAAAAAAAAAAAGTCATGTAACATCGTCTCTGTCTCTTATGTCCATCTTTCAGCTTTAATCTCTTCCCTCACTCACCCCTAACTCTCTCTCCTCAACCCTCTAAACTCTGTAAACTCCAACTATTTTGATCTCCTTCATCCCACATTGTTTTTCTTGTTTTCTTTTATCTGACTTGCATCCGTCAAAACATGAACTGTGTTTGAAGTCTAGTTGCTAAATGAGAGGCTGCAATTACTGCCTAACTGGAGTTTTGGATGTTGATGATGTTCATTTAGGAAAACCAAAAAGTATTTTCTTCTTAAATGGCAACATTTGTTGTTTTATTATCTTATTATCTTTTGAGAAAAGTGTCAAAGTCACTGTTAATGTCTCTTTGCGCAACACAACTTGAGCCCAACAAGTGTCGTCAGTGACGCTACACACTGTGTTGAGATCTCATGTTAGCAGTGCCGTAGTGCAGCAGTGGTCAGGCCTACCTTAGGGGCAGAGAGAGCACAGAGTCCTGGGTTTCATTCGTAGGACTCTGTGTTCAATTGCCTATTCAAGTCTAGTGAATACATAAATGTACATACTAGTTTGTCTAAGAAACCCTAGATCAGTGCCCCCCAACCTTTTCTGTGCCACGGACCAGTTAAATGTCTTGTACTATTTTCAAGGACCGGTCATTAAGTCGTGGTAGATAAATATGCCTTAATAAAATAAAATTCCCAATATTATTCTACCTATAAATCTTCCTACCCAAATTGACTGTGCATGGGTACAACAAGGATTTCCCATGTGCACATAGCCTATAATTTTCTCCTACCAGACTGGTATAAAAAGTCATTTTGAGTTTATTTTTGTTGTCTTCACTGAGAAAATATTTCCTAATCAAATATAGTTGCATTATTGATGATGGAATCCTAGCCATTCTATTGGTCAATTATTTTGTTGATATGGGTATGGATCAAGTGGAAGTATTCGCCAGTTGGCGCCAATAAGGAAACATTATTTCTCTGCGGCACGGCACCAATTCACCCACGGACCGGTACCGGTCCCCGGCCCAGTGGTTGGGGACCACTGCCCTAGATAAGCCAACCTAATAACATCCTGATACTTGAGGTGGTCCAGTTACATTAGCACACTGGGAGCTGCTATTATTTTAGAACGACAAACTTACAGCACGTGGGCCATTTGTGGCTCATGGGGCGTTTTTTTTGTGGCCCCCACCTTGATATGAAAGTTTAACATTAGTGAGACCCACAAGATTTATATAGAGGTTTCACTGCAAGACAACAATGCAGGAAATTGTCATTGTGGATGCAGTGTGATAAACACTGTTTTGGATGAATGTTAGTACTGCAATTGACTTTCCTTCGTTGCAATACTCACAGATGTGTATAAGAGACAGTCGTTTCTGTCTCTTATGTCCATCTTTCAGCTTAAATCTCTTCCCTCACTCACCCCTTTCTCTCTCTCCGTCTCTCTCCTCAACCCTCTAAACTCTGTAAACTCCAACTATTTTGATCTCCTTCATCCCACATTGTTTTTCTTGTTTTCTTTTATCTGACTTGCATCCGTCACAACATGAACTGTGTTTGAAGTCTAGTTGCTAAATGAGAGGCTGCAATTACTGCCTAACTGGAGTTTTGGATGTTGATGATGTTCATTTAGGAAAACCAAAAAGTATTTTCTTCTTAAATGGCAACATTTGTTGTTTTATTATCTTATTATCTTTTGAGAAAAGTGTCAAAGTCACTGTTAATGTCTCTTTGCGAGATGTGTATAAGAGACAGTTACTAGTCAGTGCCAGGTCACTAGTAGTAACAACAGCTTTATTTAAGCATGTGACCCCCTTCTCTCTCAGAGCCCTTTAACAGAAGGATAATCTGTGGTATTATTCCCCTCAGATTAACCTGCCTACAGTGCCTGATAAGACACTCCAAGGTAAGACTCTAAAGATTTAGGATTAGTCCAAACTTACTTTAGACACTTGAAACAACTTGTGAAGAGTCAGAGAGCACGTTCTACTTTGAAACAAAAGTGATGTTCAAAACAAACGTTTTTGGAGCTGGTTTCCCTAAAATTGTAATAGTTTAGCGAGAGCACTTTAATCCTCAAATCTCTTACTCATCGTCTGTCCGATTTCCCCCCCATGGAAGAGATTTAGCAGATG
>JAFBJS010054928.1:112609-145190 GCA_016785265.1 Paraplagusia blochii | reverse complement strand
TGATGATGGAATCCTAGCCATTCTATTGTTCAGTTCTTTTGTTGATATTGGTATGGATCAAGTGGAAGTAATAGACAGATGGGGCCAAAAGGAAACATTATTTCTCTGTGGCCCGGCACCAATTCACCCACGGACCGGTACTGGTCCCCGGCCCAGCTATACCATACTACAGTATAGCACTGTGTCTTTCACCAGTAACTATATGGAAAATGTTAATACTTTACAGATTTGCTCTTTACATCTTTTGGTAAATCTTTTAGTTCTGAAACCCTGGTCAACAGACTCTCAGATTTTGGTTCATGGATGCTGATGTTGGATGCTGGTGAATTAAGTATTTTAATATATATAAATTGGACAATACCAAGCAGTGTATTCCTTTTATGAAAAAAAGAGACAATATTGGTAAAAAAAAAAAAAAAAAGATGAAAACACTGGCCTTGAGGAATAAAACAGGATGAATTATGGCTGACTGAGTCTCAAGGTGAGTGATGGTGCAAGGTAACAGGCGAGCATGTGGCCACACGAACAGTCTGGGGGACAGAGCGGTTGGTTGATGTGGACATTGTAGAGGAGAAGCTTACAGTCCTCTCGCTGTTGCTCTGTGATCAGGCGTCCCTCAGGGAGCAGTGGCCCTTTTGAGTTATATGTCCCTTTAATAATCCATCTGTGGTGCAGTACACCAGCCAGGCCCATAAAGACCTGATTTACTTCCCCGTTGGAAATGAAGGGACTTGGTGATGCCGGGCAGAGAGCGGGGACTCCTGCCCCTGTTGTCAGGAGATAGAACTGATGGACGGCCTGCAGAGCAATTTAACACCCACGACCATTGACTCAAACCTTCAAACAGCCTCCTTACCTGCCCACACCTAACACTAGGGACCCTGCAACTTGGCTGCTTTCACTGTTTCAATGTAATGTTATTATTGTAGAAACAGAGGAGCAGAGGTGAGGAGCAGGTTAAGAAAACAAGCCTATGGGCAACATCAGGCTTCTGATCATCTCACTGAGTGATCCTCCACCTAAATGTATGACTTGGGTTAGTTTTAAAAAATAACTTTTATGACTTTTGAATGCTTGCAAAGAGTTTCGATATCATATATATTATATGTTAAAATTCTTCTAGCATATTTGGCACTTTTGCCCTTAACCAAATTCTCAAGTGTCAGTCGAACCATATGAGACAATATAAATCCATTAAAAAATTGAGGTGAAGCTGCAGATTTTCCAGACCTATTTCTCATTGTTGCTATATTGTTGTGAATTATATAATATTCAGATTAAAATTCCACCTTTAAGTCTCCACCTTGGGATCTCAGCTTAGTGTTATCTTATTCTCGCTCCTTAGCTAATCTCTCATATGTTCTTCTACCTCCATTCTGTTTGATCACCTCTCCCCTACTTTACTATTCCCCATGTTTGATGACCTGGCTTTTACATCTCCATCTTTTCAGAGCTTGAGACTTTTAGACTGGAGCGCTACATATTTGGATAAGAACCCATATCTCTGAGCTGATCTGCTCTCTCACACACCCATGTCAATTCTTAGATATCTAAAATATATCTCTAAGGCTGCTGCTAAAGGGGATAAATTAATTTTAGATTAACAGTGAAGCCAACTTCACTTTGATAGCTTGTTAAAAAGTTTATATGACCTGGCTTCGCATTGAGTTTCATGGACTTGCATCAGCAGAGCATAGAAATAACATACTTTCCATTCTGCAGAGGGCAGAGATGATGAGACACATCACGGCTGTTTTTGACTTTTTTTTTCCCAAATGTTCTTTGAATTTTTTCACTCTTTAAAAAAAAATCCTACCTTCGTAGGAAAAGACAGAAGTCTTGAAGTGTTGGGAAGTAGAATTCAACATCTCTTTTCTCTAATCTCTCTCCACCGTACAAACTTAAATAATATATTTCTGTTGACTATTGGCACCTGTAAATCAGCACTATACAGGACTGTGTCACTTTTGTCTGCTACATTACTACCTCCACCTTCCCCTCAACTGTGTATTCGGACTTTCTGACACGATTACACAGGTACAATCCCTATTTGTGTCCACTCACAGCTTGTGTCCCCTTTGGCGATTCCAGCCTATACAGTGGCTTTGCCTTCCAATTTGTCTGCTGTGAGTGGTTGTACATTAGCGTGACACTGCAGGGCCTTGGCAATGAAAGACGACGCGTCTGTTGTTGGCTGGGGACATTTCATAGTAAGAGGAAAAGGGACCCAGTGAGGATGAGCTCTCAGCCCAGCAGACAGAGCAGAGGAGGCTTGTCACTAACACTTGGGCTCTTTTTCAACTCTGAACAAGGCTCTTTTCCAAGAATTGGACCATTAAATGAAGCACTCTGTCTGGCGTGGGCAACAAGTTTCCAGAGATCTGTGAGAAAAGACACTTGTAAAAGAGTCGCCACAGACCCAGTGTTAATCTCCTGCAGAGTAAGTCTGCATCCCTTTGTTTTGTCTTGGAACACTGAGCAAAAACAGCGACGACTAAATGTGCAGTAGTTTCAGAATTTAAGTCATGTTTGATCTCCAACAGGAGTTGTCAAGTGGAGAGGAGCCCTCGTCCTGTAAACAGGCAATTATATACTTTCAGGGTGTCGAGTGTGGCTGTGCCTTCTATCAATAGCTACTTAAAGCTGTCACACAGAGTGGATGTAAGTGTGTCGGCTGTAATGCCTAAATCTCTGGCAGTGAGAGAGAGAGAGAGAGAGAGAGAGAAGGGGAAAGAATTTTGCATAAGCTGAAATTAAGCTGGCAATATAGGACATCCAAATATCTCCGGCTTTGTGAAGAATTGAGGGAGTGCTGCAATTTCCAGGAGAATCGACGTATCAAATACTGCATGACATCCTTAACATTAAAGGTAATTATGGGCTAAGTTGGAGATAGTGATGGTGCACTTGGATGTTGGTGTTTGTACAGCTCTGGACCAAATCCCTCCAAGGATGGACAGCTTGGTTGAGAGATTTGCTGAACCATGTTCTGAGATTTATCGGACAGGTAGTAGGAGCGGACAGATAGACAGACAGATACATAGGCAGACAGACAGATAGATAGACAGATGGATAGATCCTTCCACTTACCTCCCTGCTCACACAGCTGCTGGGCCAGGGCATCCTTGAAAAGGATCTGTCCTCGGTGAGTGGCAGTGGCACTGAAGGAATAAAAAAAAGTGAGGCATTAGAGGAGACCAGCAAGGAGGCACAACATATTTACACAAATAGTACTGCCATTAAAGTCTGTCCTTCGTATATGATTGATCTGGAGCAAATGACCTCAACCAAGAAGTCCTCAAATGTCACCACGTCATTTTAGCTTGAAGAATGGGAGCAAACAAGAAGAAGAGAGGAAAAGATTCATGGAATAGATTCATGACAAAACAGTAACAAAAAGGTCTGTCTTCAATCCACTGCATCCATGCATATTGTTATAACTTCAATGTAATTTCACATGGTTAATGCATTATGTCCCAAGACTGGGTCGCGACCCTGAAATAGGTCGCAATAGATTTTTTTTGGTTGGTCTTGCATCTGCATATTTCCCAAGTTCCCAATAGTTAATCATTTTATTCGTTCAATTACTTTATCACTCGATCAACAATAAAAAAAAATACAATAATCACCAATGAATTACAAATAATGTATTATAACTTGTATAAAATATGGATCACCAAAAAACAGCCAAGCTGTAACCGTATAAGAAACTCTTTCTACAGCCATGAAATTCACTGTAGACAAATCAAACAGACAATAGTTTGATAGTAAAAGGAAAATTTAACTGCCCCAAAAAATCATAAAAATATTGTAATAAATGCATTCATAGTATTTGAACATACTTGCATTATCCTTGACTAAGAAAAACATGATTCTTGGCAGGTACAACGTGATCTGTCGATTGTTAGCAAACTTCACATAATACCAATGGTACTATAGTACACATCCTTCCCTGATTCCTACATGAACTTTGTTGGCTTTTAAGCATGACTGTTTTTTTTTTACTTAGCCCCCTCTGCAATAGCCTCATGACAACTAAATGGGCCACTATCCTCCGATTTGGAAACCTTTGATTTATGTAATGCAGTGAGAAGAAGAAAGGAAACTATGACACTTACAGCTGGATCAAAGCTGTACTGCACGCAGATTACGGCATAATCTGCCCATATATTTCAAATTTCAGGGAAGAATGATAAACAAACTGTATTTACACCGATAAAACAGTTGGAGTGGGATTGAGGTCAGGAACATAAAGAGGATAAATATTACTGCTATTACTGCTAATACTCTTGTTGAGTCCATCAACAAAAGGACAGCACTTACTGTATATTTCCGCAGAAGGGAAATGTTTCAATATAAAGCCTGGTTGTTCTCAGGCTATATTAAGTGATCCAGTATATACAAATACAACTTATGGAAAGAAATACTTTATTTGCAATGGAAGGACACCGTCTAATATTTATACTGGTGACTTGATGCTCAGGGTTTTCCCAAATTTCCCAGACATTACACAGCCTGTCAATTACCTCAGCAAAGCCAGTGAAGTTCTGGGCCACCTTGTGAGAAACACGTTCCACACCCCAGTGTTTCATGTACAACATATTATAGACGAAGAGGAGTCAATAACATAGCTCGGGTTGATGTACAGTAAGACTTTGCTGGGATCTGAAGTGGATTTTTCCTCCCACCTCACTCTAGCTCTGGCCCACCCTGTAGAGTGTTGTTATGGGTGCCACGGCATTTACGCTATAATCACAGCTCATAAATAATGGGGGAAAAAAATCCTCATCAATTAGTTAAAAGCAACAGGGCATGTGCAAAGCTGGCAGCAGGCATTCATAACGGCGTTCATAATTCAGGATTGGGTGAACAGTAATTTTGTTTGGTATTTATGAATAAAGGATGGTGTTCAAAGAACAGCCAAGGGTGGTGTAGGAACAAGACCCTTAAATATTTACCTTACGGAGTTTCTGATCAACTTCACTGAAAAGTCAGGAGACTGATAATCATCTTGTGGATGATTTTTTTTTTTTTTTAAGAGTATATTTAGGAGGGCCTCACGATCCTTCAGACCTTTGGGGTTTTAAGCAGGTGGTGTCAGAAAAGTTACCATGTAAGTCAGGGATAACTGACTTGTGGGGACCAAGTGTTAATATCAACGCTGCTTTTGAATCCTTGGATGTCGGCTCTTCCTACCATTGCGAAGCAGAATTCACCAAGCAATGAATTGTTCACCTACCAATAAGGAACATGAGCTGGGACTAGACCATCGTGAGACAGATTGGTTTTACCCTACTGGTGATGCGTCACCACGATAGTATTTTATTTTTATTTCTAATTCTTCTAGTATAGATTGTTTTCCCGTATTGCATGTGTGACCTAATAACGAGTCTCATCAGCATCTGTCCCACTGACACACTGCAGTAGTGCGTCAGCATGTCTCTTATTCATGTCTTCATGGTGACATCATGGTCCTGTCTCTTATACACATCTAGATGTGTATAAGAGACAGGTTTCTCATCCCGCCACCTCCTCCCCCGCCTCAAACTCCCTCCTCTGGTTTCTCATTTCCCCAAAAGCATGAGGAGCAGCGGTGACAGATCTGATCATATTTTTGTAGATAATGCCATTTGTAACTAAAATGTTTTTATTTTGGTAGCGTTGATGTAAGAGGAGAGAAAGAAAAAAACATTTAGAAAAAAACATGATAAACAAAGATATGAGATGTGTATAAGAGACAGATTCTATAGGGGGCCTCAAGAGCCTTCAGAACTTAAAGCAGGTGGTGTTAGAAAAGTTACCACAAGGATAACTGACTTGCGGGGACCAAGCGTAAATAGCTTTGATCCTTCGATGTCGGCTCTTTGTCATTGTGAAGCAGAATTCACCAAGCCATGAATTGTTCACCCACCAATAAGGAACGTGAGCTGGGAATAGACCGTCGTAAGACGGGTTAGTTTTACCCTACTGATGATTCGTCATCACAATAGTTGTTTTTTATATTTATATCTAATAAAGTATAGATAATACAATATAGTCTTCTAGTATAGATTGTTTTCCCGTACTGCATGTGTGACCTAATAACAAGTCTCATCAGCATCTGTCCCACTGACACACTGCAGTAGTGCGTCAGCATGTCTCTTATTCATGTCTTCATGGTGACATCATGGTCTGAAATCAAACATGTGAAACGTTTTCTTGACTTTTACCCTTGACTTTTAGCGGCATTAAGAGTCTATTACGGTTCTCTCGGGTTAAGCAGCTGTTGAAATTTGTTCTTTATTGAGCCCCAATTTGAGAAATCATTGTGTTAACAGCAGTTTTAAGTATTACCTGCCATTTAACAGGGTGTCAAGCACGTGATTCCTCAACCCTTGGCAGGCATGCTCACAGCTACACTACTAAACAGACTGTGTTTTACAACCAAATTTTTTAGTAATGATCAAAGTGTGAGAAGTTTCAGACGACTTTTATTTCCTTTATTGGTGGTGACAACAGAAAAGAGAGAGGGACAAAGGGATGGTTTTATTACTACCACTGTGTGTAGTAGTTAGGACAGGGTTAGAGACAGGGTTAGGGAGCCTTGAGTCAATGCACACATACACACTTTCTGCCTCTCCCTCTGCGCTCGCTCTCTCTCCTTTAAACCATATATGAGCGTTGACAGCCTGTATGCAGATGGACAGGCTGTCACTCAAAGCGCTGCAAAAGGCCCTGGAGTGGGTTATTACCAAGCTTGTCTTCCATGTTAGATTATATGTTGCTGTCGGCCATAAGTATCCCTCAGGAACAAGCTTGACAGCTCGCTGCCAACTGCGGTAACACACAAGCGCACACACACGCACACACACACACACACCAAATAAATACACATTTTTCAAATGGGTCACAAACAAGCAGTTGCATATATTTAAAATCAAGAAGGAGCCCCTCAGGCCAACCACACGGTCTTCTCTCCTTTTACCTCCAACTTAAACTATAAAACTAATTTTCTGTTCACGTTGATAAAAATGATTTATATTCTATGTTTTTTGTGGAGGGCAGCTTCAGTCCAGCTCTGATTTAGTTCATAATTGATCGATTGATCTGATCATCTTATGGACCAGCTGTGGTCAGTGTTCTGGGTAGAGAAAGGTGGAGATGAGAAGGAAAGTTGGACAGTGAAGACAGGACAAACACTGATCCAGGGTCCGGAGCTGGGATAGAACACAATCTTAATTATAGCCTGTAGCTCAGCCTGGATGTTTGAGTGGCAGCATGAAACCACATTTGCCCCTCTCCCCCTCCCCCCTCCTTCTGCCTCTGCATTAATTCATTAAAAAGGCTCTCGGAGAACATGAAAGTTTAATGAAGCTTCACCAAAGAGGGATTTGGGAGTTGTTCTGCCAATTACCTGCTTGTTAGCAGCAGGTCACACAGTGTTACCGCTCCGCAAGAAATACGTCTGATTATTTTGTGTATTTTTCCGTGAGCAAAGCCATTGACACCGACGACTGAGGGGAGGACACTTGGGATTATTTCCTTTTTAGAAACAAGAATTAATCAAAAAAGGGGAAATAAATCTAACAAAGCTAAAACCCTTTTGTTTTTTCCTTACTTTTCTTTAAGGTTCAGATCGGGACAGTGGACAGAATAATCCTCACTATTTACCCGGTGTAAACATCAACGCTGCGGATCTTTGCGACAAGTCAAGTCTGTTATTTATCTTGTCAGTCACAACGGCGTACATCTGCTGCCGCCTATCGCACAAAATGTCAGGCAATCATTTCAAAATACATCTGGGGCAAACCCTGCATTCCTGGAGCATGGTTCATTTATCTGTACTTTAAATGGAAGGCCTTGTCTTTTTCAACAGGCACATTCAGGACCACCTGACGGGGAGAGGCGGATCGTCATCTCAGCAGGTGGGTCGTCAGCCTCCTGATGTGATGTGGACTGTCTGTCTCAGTATTGATCGCAGTATTGACTGATGTGTACTTTGCATGTCACCGTGAGCATATGTGCCTCTGTTCACACAGATATGTGTGTGTGTGTATAATTAGAGTGGTCATGTCTGGCCCTTAGGGAAATAAGACCACCCCATCATGGATGCAGAGACCTTTAAGATGATTACCAACAGGAGTTAGTGAGATGATCGGGGATGGATGGATGGATGAAAATGAGTGATGGTTAAATGGGAAATAGAATTTAGCAAACATGACTTTTTTTTTTACAGAACATGAATCAAACATTCTAATAAATAGGATTTTTTTAATAAAAAAAATTTCCATTTCTAGGAATATTGTACAACCACAAAACCTCAATAAAGGCACAAAGAATTGTCTTAATACAGAGATGTACAATGCTCTACATAAATGTTTTCCAATGGGTTTTTTTTCTGACAAAATCTCACAAAAAAGAGAGAAAAAGTGAAGGTAACAATATATACATTATATACAATAAATGCAATAGACATATTTATATATAATAACCTGTTATAACGTGTTCTCTTCATCTAAACCTAACTGTTTAGTTGAAGAGAACACTGATATATTTGTGCAAACTGAAGAAAGAAATCTTTCTTTCTACTGAGTCTCATTTTCTTAGTTTCCAGCTCAAGGTTCTGTCTTCCAGTGGCTCAGTGTTTAATTGTTCTGTATGCCACTCATTAAGAAACAGAAATGCAAAATATAAATAATATTTTTTCAGACCATTACATAGCTCACTGAACGATCTCTCACAGTGCTTACAAACCACTGCTCTAAATCCCTTAGTTGCTCTAATGATAACGTTCCAGGTGTGATGTGAATGACTGATCTACAAGAAAACATTTCAATTAATATCCTCTGTTTCCTCATTTACATCAAAAATACATGAATCTTCGTTCTCTTCTCACTGTCACACGGCTAAAGGCCAAATTGAGCTTTAATCATATGGGAACCTCATTAAACGCCTTCAACAGGGTAAAACTGAGCCACTGATAGACTGGAGTAATAGGTAATCAATACTAAAGACAAATACTAAGGGACAGAAGGGTCTGACTAACATAGGTCATCTGTCAGTCTGCTGTCTGAACTCTGACCTGCCTATCATTCTGCCACATAGGTGGTGGTCAATGGTGTGGTCAACTAAAAAAAAACAAATTCTTATATACTAAAGCATAGCTTGATTTTTTGTGTATTCTGAACATCAGAAAATGTTAATATGCAAAGGTACAAATCACTGATCTGAAGTGATATTGTTGCTGCAATAATTTTGGACATATTCAAGTTACTATTACAATGATTTTTTTTATATTTAGGAAAACAGGAGGTAAAGCAAACTTCTTGTCATTGTGATTTTGTAACCCTTACCAAACTGTGATCCCTGCATGTAACACTAGAACAGTGGGCAGGTTAAAGGGCACAGGGAAAGGTGAGTGAGGATGGGCAACATGGCCATTGGTGGATTCAAACCTGGGCCCCTTTTCATTTTCCCAGAACCACTAGGCCACCGCTGCCCCATTTATACAACAGTAATGCTGTTTCCAGCCAGCAGCAGCAGCAGCAGCTCAGAGATGTGAGCTCTTAGCAGCAACACAATCCTGTTTTGATGTGCAGTCAGTGGAGCGCAGTCGGCCACATTTGTTCTACATAATTCATTGGCAGCTGTTTCGGAAACGTTTACCTCACACAGGTCTCACAGACCTCCTTCCTCCAAACAGATGGCAAAACCACATCACACGACAACACCAGGCAACAGGGATCAGCTCCTCTAACAGCAGCTAACAAGACAACACGGGTCAGTGTGGGGCAGAGTCTCCATCACTTCTCCTCCAATCTGGCTCTAACAGCTTTAACTTGAAGAGAGAACATAAATAGGATGCACATGCATAGAACAAAAATAAAAACTGAGGAACGATTTGAAACACAGTCTTCTCTGAACATTGGTTAAATTATAAGATACAGCGTCATCATCTTCAAACATTCAATCATTTACTACAAAAGTAATATATTAATTATCGAAGCTTGATTGTTTTTTAACATATGCGTGCTCCCTCCCGTCTCCGCCCCCTATCTTTCATCCTCTCCTCTAAGTCCAAGGCCTCTCCCTCCGTTTTCTTGATAGCAATTTACAGCCGCCCGGAAAATGAGTTCTTCTGGACTCTTCTAGTCGCTGCAGTCTGTCATATCTATCACACTCCTGCCGATGATCCATTACCCCTTCGACAACCACGGCCATAAAACTGCTCAAAGGCTTCATATTAATGCGGCGGCGGACCATCTCCAGCCCTGTGAAGGACAATCACTGTCTGCGGGTTCCACTTGTAGAAATGGGCCTTGAATCCATCATGGCAGGGCACAGACAGGACGTGGACTCATTTAATTTTGTGACATCGGCACGGTCGCTTTTTAATACAAAGCATCTTTTAACCTTCCTTGATTTTTATAATTGTAAATTATAATATAACTCAGGGCTGTCAAACTCAAATCCACGCTGGGACAAAGACATGGGCCGATTTAAACACACTTAACTTCTGGGCGAACACTGAATCTGGAAAAACTAGATGTAAACATTATGAAAAAAGAAAAATTTAATTTGAAACATGTCACACATCAGTCGTCATTGGTTTTTTTTTATGTTTCTTAATCTGTAGCCTTTCTCTCTCCTTTTTAACGTGAATCTCTTTGCACAGAAAATCAACAATAATAATGAAATAAAGAACCTTAATACAATAATTCCTGCCAGTATATGGGGCTATACAGTGACTCGCCAACTAAAGCACACATTTGATTTTTATTTTGGTAGAATATAATTATGCCACACATCAACAAATAGCAGAAGGTGATCAAAATAATTATGAGTAACACCAGATAAAGACATCAGCATCAAGACCCAGAATCTGAAATCTAAGGCTAAGGTTGTGTGGTTTGTATTTGGACTAATAACAGATAGGATAAGCTGTTGATATATGATCAGGCTGGATACCCCCAGCCCGCCCAACTTGTCCAAATTATACTTTTAACTTATATTTTCGTGATCCTTCTGCCTTTTCCCTCAAAGCCACCATTTCCCCAATCATTTATCCTAGTTCCTGCAAATACTCAATCTTCTGATCAAAATAATTGCCCAGGCCTGATCTTGGTTCCTCTTCAGAAATGTCACCGTTGGACAGCCCCTTTTTTGGACGCATTTTGTGTTAAATGCCGATGTCCAGATGAAACCCTCACTTCACTGGTGATACAGACGATAAACTAACTAAAGGAACTAAACATCTTATATACAGCAATCTTCCATTTGTAAATATTAAATACATGTGCATCTGAAGCCTGCAGCAGAAGTTTATAACTGTTGTAATATATATTGGTTCTTTTCATCAATGGCCCTTTTTTATATGGCTGTGACTTGAGAATTATTAGGACACTCCCGTCTCTTCTGTGCTTTTCCAGCCACAGCTTCTAATTGGGTTTTGAGCGATTATCAACATAGGACAGTAAATCACCAGCTACAGAAGGAAGGAGCAGGGAGTGTTAGAGGGAGTTTCCAGACAGAAAGGGTGAGACCGATAAAGAAAAAATATCTGAGGAAGAGGGAGTGTGTGTGTCTGGATCACACCCTGGGTGGAGCTCACCAACAACATACACAATTTCCCCTTTTCATCTGACAAAACGGACTTTAAGACTAGTCCGAATAGACACAGATTTCATTCTTCTTCCACTGACTGAACTCTACGGCCAACACATGCATACATGTTGACCATGTCCCAAGTTCAACCTCTCTTCAGACAGCACGCAGGCCTGTGAGTCCACACACACACAGATTTGTGACTTACAGGAAGTTGACGCAGCCAGTCCCAGGTGGCGGTGCAATCCAGACAAAGCTGAAGCTGGTTGAGGGCTGATGGCTAACATGGGAAGCCACAACGCTGCAGACAAACTGAGTTCCAACGAATTGACGCTCTGGAATAACACCTGGAATAGAAGGAAGACGAGAGGTGAGACTTAGTGATGAAAAGTGTGTGTTTGTGTCTTCATCTGAAGGGGACCCCTCAAGTCAAGTCAAAGACTTGTATTGTGCAAGGGTCATGACAACCATATATATTTGAAATGCACAGTAACAGACATAACATGGTGAATATTTCTCTTCTCCTTTAAAAAGCTAATTTTTCAATTTTCATCACCGTCATTTTTACATTAAACAACAATTGACTCCTATTTTCTAGAGGCCTTTTTGGAATAATTCTAAAATAGTTATAAACACAGTTAAACATTAGCCTCAACTTATGTAGTATAGTATTCATACTGTACTCCTACCACCTTCTAGAGCACAGGTGTCAAATTTGCCGCCTGCGGGTCATTTGTGGCCCGTGGAACGATATTTTGCAGCCCCCACCTTGATGTGAAAGTTGAATTTATAATAATATTTTATAGATTTGTTCTCCACATTTCATGGTAAATTCTATAGTTCTCAAAACCCTGATCCACAGCCTCCTTCTGGTTCAGTGTTGTATTACACAGGAGCGGGTGGTGGCCTTCAACTTATTTGAGTGTGAAACCCCCTTCCTAGAGGGTTCAAGTAGGGACTTCATGCATGTATGAACAGTAATTTTAAATTCCAAAGGCAGTAGTGGCTTAGGTTAAGAAGAGGGACTTGGGTCCAGAAGGCTTCATGTTGAAATCCATCAGCTACCATGTTGCCACTGAGGTGCTTTGATCATAGCATCGTCCAGATCCATATTACTTCCAGTGGACTCATCACCCACAGGAAGGCTGACAGTATGGTGCAGTGTGGTTTGGGTGGCAGTCCAGGAGACATATATACACATATAGATAGATAATTGGATATACACAGTGCCTGTGCTGTATATACTATAATTTGTTTTTGAGTTTTTTTCATTTTCTTTCGGGGGTGGCCACAGCGAGTCAAAAATTTCCATCTCCATCTCCCCCTGTCCTCTTTATCCTCAACTCTAACTCCAACTACCTCCATGTCCTCCCTCACTGCGTCCATCAATCTCCTCTTTGTCTCCTACCTGGTAGCTCCATCTCTAGGATCATTCTTCTACCAATGTATCCACTGTCCCTTCTTAGAACACACTAAGTTTCTCTCATGCTTTTGTTCTCTTATTCCTTCATGTTTCTCATTATTTACTAATATTCTTTGGTCATTCCCTCCTCTCTAGTTTAGATCCTTTCATCAGTGATGTTTATTTTTTCAAAATCTGGACAAATACCTACCCACGCATCTCAACCCCCCCATTCCTGTCAAGCTGACACTACACGGCTGCGATCATATTAATGAAGGTCTGCGCTCGGCTATGATTGCAGCGATGAGATGACATCATGTCACACAATCTTTCTCTCATATCACAGAGGGCAAGGGCGGGACGTTACCAGACTCATCAATAACCCAGCTGACTCACAGAACAGTTTAATATTTCACTTCAACCGGACAGGTTTGCGGGGCAGTAACTATCTGGACACTATCTAATTTTCCCACAGTCCTGTGATATAGTGTGTTTTATCCTTTCATGTGAGCCAAAGTTCAGAAGCTAACAGCCAGACAGCAGTACAAATGTACCATGTGACATGTCATTTGTGTGAGAAGATGCAGGACTGATTAAAGCCTGTGAATACAATCTTCTCCATTTTTTTTTCCCTCTACTCTGGTAGTTGAGGTCACAAGTGTCTTCACTGGAGACATAATGAGCCATGATTAAAAAGTTCAGAGCTTTAATATTCCCCCCCGACTTAAATCAACAGGCAAAGATTTGGATGTGAGTGTCATTATGGATGTGTGGCATAAAACTAATTATTTACGGAGAAGTATTCCGCCCTCTTCCGACGGGAATAAATTTGACCTCATAGATTAAATCCGTAAATATGCGCGTTGCTGGCAGCGCCATAAATGTTTTCTGTTCCACTCTGCCAGCTTTGTGTGCCATCTCTGGTCTTGTGTACGGGACGGCATAAGTGTGTGTGAGCGACTACGGTGGAGCGAGTGGACCTAGTTATCATTGCTGTTGGATGTTTTTAGACGCTGGAATTTATTTCACTGCCCCGTGGGATTTCTAGCGGCTTTTTCAACACAGTGGTTTCAGTTCCTCTCATCCAATTTCCGACTTTACCCCTAGGTCAAGCTGAATAATTATTAAAGTTGGAGTGCGTGGTTGAAGAGGCCTTTACGTGATGCTGACCTACAATGGCATGTGGCCCTGATGAGTCAGACTCACAAGGTGTCAAGCTCTGTGTGCGTCTTGCATCGTGTTTCCTATTAGTCATTTTTGGTGGTTCAATTACTGTTAAGTGGTTAAAAACTTGAGCAATACTAATTGTGCAGACATCACTCTGTAAAGATTGCAAAGGTTTGTGCCTATTAAATATAGATCCCCTGGAAAAAAATGTTTACGAAACATAGTTTTTACCTAAACATCCATATGATTTTGCAGTGGTGGCTCAGTGGCTTAAAAACCAGATTCGGGTCTGGAAGATTCCAGGTTCAAAGCCACCAGCTGCCAAATGAATACAAAGGTCCACTAAATATATTCATATTCATATTCCTTTCTTTTTTTGTAATGATTTGATAGAGAAATACCATCTACAGTTGAATTGAAATAGAAGATTCCATTGACATACACACCCAGAACAACATTTGAAGAAATTTGACCCAGTATAAGAATGTGCAAATAATACAAATAAAAATGGTTCTAAGGCAAAGACACAAACAATACATAAAGTTATTTACTGCATTTTTAGGATTGTTGCCATTTATTGACAGAATAAACAGTATATAACCAATTATTTCCAGTCAAGTATTATCCCATTGGGATAAAAATGACATTTACAGACTCTTTTAACTCCCTGAAAATTCACAGTTTAAAATATAAATAAACATGAGTGAAAACACAGACTGACAGAGGAACAGACAGAGGTATACTGTAGAGGGAGGTGATGGTATAGCTGAGTAGAGAGCAGTATGGTTGGGGGTGGAGATGAAAAGGCAGACTGATGCATTCAAGGACACAGCAACGATGGGACTCAACGCCACTCAGAATTTTTATTCCCACTTGAAAAATACACCAAGGCATGAGAATGCAAATAATGAAACAGGTCCCTTTCATGTTTTCCTGTGGTGAGACAGTGACAGGCAGAGCAGAGAACACTGTAATTCAATAAAATACAATCCCTCAGTGTTCCAGTGAAGCAACAAGCTCAGTAAACCCAGAGCTTTAACATTCCTGGTTCCGTCCAGGGAGACAACCCCAGAAACACACTGGTCATCAGTCCCACTCTTTTCTTTGTTGACCTCTTGTCAATGTCCCCTAAAATGTCTACGCCATAGACTTAATGAATTGCATATATTTCTAACAGTCATCATTTGATTTATATGATTCCCAATCTTTGAAATTCCAGATTCTGCAGAAACACCTGCAAAAAAGTTTGAACTGATGAACAGGGATTTTTGGTCAAAATAATGCATTTCTCCCAGAGCATTTGTAGACTTGATGATTGGACATTGTAGCACATTTAGAAGCTTGATTGTAAGAAAGTCACAACATCTCATATTATTTTGCGGTAAAAGAAAGTAGACTTGTTTACAGGACAGTTGTGAGACAGATGAATGGATGGATTAGAGCTACTGGGAGTCAACTGCATCTTCTCACTCCCACCCATCCCACTCCTGCAGATGTGACTCATGGGATGTGAGAAAACAGCACAAAACAAAAAGCTCTTTTGACTTAACCACAAACTCTATCCTCTTCCTTCGCATCCAGAGTCACTACACGTAAACTGTTCTCCACCTTTCGACCCCTTCCTCAAATCTCTTACGGTAGCTACTTACTGGGTCTGCTCCTATCCCCTAAGCACTTCAACAAAGGCTTATATTACCCCTTGACTACTCCACTCAGCTGCAGACACGTCATCTGCCAGTCCCAACACATCATACAAGACATTTCAGGCTCTTATGGATTCTTCAATGTTGGTGGAATGATCTATTAAGCACCATCAGAACAGGGATATTCCTGCCTATTTTCTAAAAGCTCTTGAAGACCCAGCTCAGAACAGGACACCTCCTGCCCTGACACTTTCTAGTACTTCCTTCTCCTTCTGCACTGATCACCACCCTCACAAACCAACTATATTTGATTGTTTATTGTCCTGGTTAGTTACCTTTGGATAATCACTGAAATCCTATATCTAAATGTAAAAAAATGTAAAGTTTGTA
Organism: Paraplagusia blochii; assembly: GCA_016785265.1. Classification (NCBI taxonomy): domain Eukaryota; kingdom Metazoa; phylum Chordata; class Actinopteri; order Pleuronectiformes; family Cynoglossidae; genus Paraplagusia; species Paraplagusia blochii. Next base: position 129,005 of record JAFBJS010054928.1, on the reverse strand, counting down.
CAAACTTTGTTGTTTTAAAACAAGTAGCCAATTATTTAAGGGCAAAACACTTTGCTGTTAAGTAATAAACTCTTAAAAAGAGGTTTAGAATCTTATCAAAAACAAATACAGTTACAGTGGGTCTACAGATGGACAGAGACACAGTTCAGGGACAGACTAGAAGGCACGGACAGAATTCACCTGCTGTGCTGACAGTGACCAAAATGTAGCCACAGTTCAGATGTCAAAGGTTGCACATTCATGTCCCGTGTTAGAAATGTGTTAGAGACCACTTCAACTTCACCCCACAACAACGGGAGGATTGTGTCCAACTTCTAAGAGTAAAAACCAATAGTCCAATGGACAAACACATGCACATTCTTTTATTTCACAGTTCTTTGACATGCAGATTGGCCACTTATGAGCTGTCGACAGTGATTAATGGCCGGGGAAAATGACCTGCTAACTCCCACGGTGTGACTGGGAAGAGCGAGTTTCATAAATATGTACATGGACGCAGACGGACCTACTCACGCACAGGAAATGGGTGTGTCTGGGTCATCCTCTGGCTGTAGGACTGTCAGCCTGACATCAATCTCTTCCCGTGATTGCGCTGCACTTTTAAGCACCGCATAAAAAGAAGTGGAAGGTTCGCAACCTCCTGTTTATTCATATTCCTCCCATCAGTAGAAACAACAAGCTCTCTGCTGCCCCCCCTCCGTATGTCCTGCCCCTCATCACCTATTAAATGTGTAAACACTTCCATTCACATCTGTCTGCGTGCTCTTCACCATCTCTCTGCTGCGACAGTACAAATTAATCTGTCTTTATGTCTCACTCTGCACAGCTAATGAGCTCTCTGCAGCCAAGCTAAAAAAAAAAAAGTCAAATGGATGAAGTGAGAATTTTGTCCTGGTGGAGCAGATGGGCAATTGGGTGGTTCAGCCTGGCAGTGACTTCACACCGTGGGAGCAGCAGGAGCCGATCCGACCGGCATCAGGACTGATGGATGCTTTTGTGAGACTGTGAATATTTACCATTTGAAGTGATGGTGCCCATTTACCCAGATCACTCAGAGTTTTATACTGGCCATTTGACATCTGGTCAACACTAAAAGGATGCTGGAATTTCCAATCACAACACAACTGTCCTTCAGGACTTGGCATGGACCTAAAGCAACAGGAAACTGGTGAACATGCATTATATTGAATCTTATACTCCAGATAAAATTAGTAAAATATATATTCACTCTATGAATGAGACGGTCTGTTCAATCTTGTGTCAAGTGAAGGAGTTGGACAAGGACCTGTTGTGCATGAATATAATTTCTGCTTCAATGCTAATTGAAGTTTTATTGCCAGTATTTACCAACAGTAAAAACACAAAACAAGTGCCTACTAATGCAGGAGAATACTAATGCAGGAGAATACTTCTTCTACCTTCTATCTTCTACCTCCATGTCCTCCCTCACTGCCACAATCAATCTCATCGTTGTCTCCTACCTGGTAGCTCCTTCTCTAGGATCATTCTTCTACCAATGTCTATGTCAATGCATAGAATAGTTAAATCTTGTTGAAGTTATGAACACAGTAAAATATTTTAAGGGCAACTATTGAAAGATATTTTTTCTAATCACTAGTAATAACACAAATTACAAATGTTCCGGACAGACCGGAGTCAAGGTGATGGAATTTTCTTTTGGTTTACAAAGTTAATTTCAGATGAACATTGCTGTGAAATACATGGCGTCTGTTGGTTATTTCTTCCAACACAGATAAATAAATATGCTGAAGTTCTCTTTAGGAGAGACAAAGATGTACAGGCTCAGGAATGAGGTGATTAGAGGGACAACACGGACAGGAAGGTTTGGAGAAAAAGCTAGAGAAGACAGATTGAGATGGTTTGGACATGTTCAGAGGAGGGACAGTGGATAGAATAACCCTAGAGATGGAGCTGATGGATGCAGTGAGGGAGGGCGTGGAGGTAGTTGGAGTCAGAGTAGAAGATACAGAGGACAGGGGGAGACGGAAAATTGTTGACTCGCTGTGACAAGCCCAAAGAAAACACTAAAACGTCAGTAACAGTAAACCAACAGTAAACACTTAAACATCCACAGACAAGATTATTTGATGATCAGCGGGACGATTAATGGCTCATATTTCAGGCAGCATTTCTTAGAAAAAAAATCTGTCATGATTTAGCATTAGTGAGTACTACTTAAAGGCTGTAAGTGTATGGGAATCTGTCAGGAGCCTGAATAATGCCTGTGTCAACACTTTGAGGAGAGGGCAGCACAATGCCAACATAAATGATACATCAACGGCGCCACTGACAGGCCGAGTGGGGACCTCATATGCTTTGTGTTGTTTGAATGAACTCATGCTAAGTGTGCACTTGTGTGTGCGCCTGTTGGGTTGCATTCACCCTTTGTCCGAAACGCCATCTTCAGCTGGTTAGCCAGGCCGCAGACACATGACCATTCCGCTCTGACCGGCCATTGGCTGAAATGGGCAGCGGTCTCAGCATCTGCCCATCACAGTGCCATGGAGACATGTTGGCAGCGTCGTGGTGATGGCAGGGGTCTAGCGCAGCTTTGCCAGGAGGAAGCTGTGAGTTAATATAGGGGGGGTGAAGGATGCCATTGGGTTGGTGAAAGGGGGTTAAGAGACACTGTGGGAAACGAGTGGGGGGAAGCGTTTGCTTTTAAATGCATAAAAAGGTCTCTAAGTTATCCAAAGATGATGATCAGGGGAACGTGCACCAGTGTTATTGAATATCTCCCTGTTTATCGCACAGTGTCTCATTTATTTACATTAGATTTTATTGTTTTAAAATGTTGAAGGGAATCTTTATATTTAGACAAATACATGTAATGTATTTTAAGGAATATGCTATTTAAGCTCATCTGCAAAAACTACCCAGAACAATTACTCATTAATTTAGACTTCCATTATATCTCACAGCAAGCGTCATCCATCATTCATAAACTCCTGTAGGCAGAGGCACAAACACATGCCTTCACTCACACACCAACAATAACTACTTTAATAAATGCCTCCACTACAACAACACAAACAGATCTAATAGGTCAAACAGACCAGTGACTTAGTAATAATGTTCATACTGCAGAGGAAAAACAACAAGAGCTACTGTGTTACCATGTGATTCTGATCTACAGCCTAAACAGGATGATGGATGATGAATGGTACCAGTGTGTGTGTGTATATATATATATATATATATATATATATATATATATATATATATATACACACACATCAGACTAAACTTCAGTTTCATTTTCATAATTAAAATGAATGTTGTTCTGAATGAGACAGGCCTCGTAATTTGTACACTGTGTATATGATAGATGAGACTTATACCTTGTGGAACAACACTTATATTTATCTTTAGAGGCACTTGTATAATTTCCCTTGTTACACTGCTGTGCAGTTTACACTGATCAATGCTTTTAAACATAAACTTTGCTTCAGTAAGTGAACTATAACTAATCCCAGCCTTCTGATAAATCTCTTTAAAATTAAAAATTTACTATAACACATTTGATTGAACAAATAATGATTTTAACAATGGATTTACCCCAAACAGAAATGTAAAGTTACATAAATTACAATAAAAATGTTTTCTTCACTTTAAGTAAGGAGAGATGGAAAAGTTTATAATCAATCTTCTTCTGCTTGTCCATTGCGGGGTCACAGGGCCATCACCCAAATCACATTGCACCATTTGTGACCCTTCCTGTGGGTGTGCAGCCCACATGAAGTTATGTGGGTCACAATGCTATACTCAGAGCACTTTAGTGGCAGCTGGTGGATTTGAACCTGCAGCCCTGCAGACCCAAGTCCTCTTCCTTAACCACTAGGCCACCAATGCTGAGTTTGTAAGTTTGTAATGCCATAGTAACATTATTATGACTTCATAAATTATTTTGTTGACTTTTTGTGTTTTTTCATAATAAGAGATTATCTTACTGTTTCTTACTGCAAGATTTTCAAAATAAAGAGATTAGAACTAATAGAGAAAATGGAGGATGTGTTTTATTTATTGACAAATCACAGGCTAAAGATTTTAAATGTAAAACAATGATCAAGGGTTTTACTAACGAAAAAAAGGTATTATATAAAGGTGTTTGCAGTCTTGTCCTTATTTGGCTGCCCATGATTGCTATTCACATATAACATATGTTTAATTGTCACTTGAGACAAATCGATTGAATGTTTCACACTTTGTTTTGGACTAAATGCCTAATAAGCCTGTGAATTACTTGGTTCCAGCTGTAACCGATGCTTATTCCCATTTCTTTTTCCTGTTAAGAGAGGAGCCAAGAAACATGTGGGTGTCTGAACTCCAGTTTAATCCTGACCATGCTAATCCTACCAGTGGAGTGCTGCAGAAGGAGTGAAGTGTTGTGAAACAACAGCTCAGCCTGCTGAGGTGCTGAGAGGTCTGTGCAGACGTGGAGCTCAGCCAGCTCTTTGCTGCGGGAGAAGTTTTTCACAACGAGGAGAAAAAGTCAACAACACCAACTTCCCTTCCTTTTCTCTATCTCTCTAGCACCCATATTTCCCACCACTCCTTCATCACCCACCCAACCATCCATTCTCACATCCAGCCCATGAGCAACTGACTGCCTTCTGTGAATTATGTGTCATTCTAGCTTGGCAGCTGCACAACACAGCTTTACAGACAGGCGTCAGGGCTAATTTGATTTTTAATTCAACACGACTCCTCTGCTTACAGTTTGAGTTACGGGTTAGTTAATCTGATTTGACTTGTGCTAATTTCTTGCACCAACATTCCTGATCCCTACGGTTCCTGCTGCAAACACACGGGTGAGGCCACGATTCATCTGCCTCTATCACAAAAACATGATGGAAGGTGACCCAGGGCGACAGGACGGGAGCCATTCAAGGTCTTTGGAGGGAATTGGAGGAGAGGAGAGCACAGTTGCCCGTTCTACATTTACGTTGACGTGAACTTGTCTTTGAATGTTTGTATGAAGGTGGCTGGAGCTAAGCCTGGGCTGACATGGGAGTGCTGGGAGGCAGGGAACTAATCATGGCGACAGCATGGCTCTCATAAGGAGGGCACAACATGGAGAAGGTCACAGAGTATTTTTACTGCCAAAATATGGGTCAGGTTGGACCTTGGGTGAGTGGTTAAAAGATAACTTGTGTATAATTTACAAAGAAAAAAAAGGGAATCATGTCAGTGGGGTTTGTCTGTTCTCTTCTGAGGCTTTTAAGAGATCCTAAATTTAGAAAAGTGTGAACCGGAGAAACCACTGAACTTTTACATCTTAATTTTTCTGCTGGTTGTTTAAAAATTCATAGGTGCAGACTAAGAGGTGGAGGAATCTATAAAAATAAAAGAACTTGTTTTGTTTGAACCAACAAACACAGATACTCACATGAAAGGTGCATGTCCAGGAACAGAACATGCAGAAATATTATGAAAAATAAAAATGATTAATTTCACAGTTGGTGTGCCTTTCTGTTGGATAAGTGTTGATATACTGGTGTCAAAATGTGCAGTATTCTAACAAAGCTCTCTCTGGTTCTTCATTCTACGTCTATCTCTTTCTCTTTCTGCTCTTTTTGGCATGCAACCAACCTCTCCGCATGGTATAAAATATCAGTGTTTTACCCCAGAGAGACTTCACATAGAAAGAAACAACCCACGCCTCCCGCTTTCTCCTACAGGATAAAATAATAAATAAATATAGAAACTGCCCAAAAGCGCACACACACACACGCATACACGGCTCTTTGAAATCTCCATCACAGTCAATCTAACTCTTGCTCTCTCTTCTTCTCTGCGCTCCCTCTACCCCCACCTCCCCCCTCCCGACATGCTGAACCTTTTTATACTGTAGATTCAGTTGCAAAAAAAAGGAAAGTAGTGAGAAGAAAGCGAAAGCACTCACATGCTCAGTGTGGCCAAAGGAGCATACAAATATCAGTGTGTATCAAATCACTACATTCTCATCCAAATGTAAGCACAGCTAGTGCAGCTCTGGGAGTTCAGAGAAGGGACCATGGTTTCCACCAGTAAATCCCCAGCAGCAGTGATCCTGCAGGTTGACCGCACAGCAGTGCAGCCTTCCACCTGTGAGACCCAGTCGTTTGTAGATCGACAATGAATTATTGAGAGATTATGTTGTATTCTGTTTGAAATGGTCCAGTGCGGGGCTGCTTCTTGATTCTGGGGAGGCTTTGCATAAGCCATCAGACTTGCCATGCATAATCATATAAGCCTTTGGACTCTTCGAGAGCACCCAAATGTTTAGCCACCTGTTAGCAGCCGCCAGGCTGTGTGAGATCAGCGGGGGAGGACATGTCAGGCGATGGGTGAGGCAGAGGCAGAGAAGCCAAGAGGAGTAAGGAAGTTGTATGCCAGCAAAGAGGTGAGATTTACAGCATGCCAACCCAGCTGATCCCAACTCTGATCTAGTACTCTGCTACAGAAAGCAAAAATCACCTCCCATACATAACCCTGTCCCTGACATTTCAATTCATCTTCAGCACTAATGAATTCATCAACCAGAGAGATCTGCCTCTGGCTGCCTGAGCCCTGAGCTGAAAAAGGAGTAATGGCTCAGATAAGTCATCATAATCATCATGAGCCTCAGCACCACCAGCACCATCACTGCCCAGCTTGCAGATTAGGAGCAACAGTTAGGGATTGGAGATGCGGCGACCTTGGAAGTTTTTGGAATAAGGGGAACTTGGAAGTCTGCATTCAAGGTTATTGTGAGGATGGATGTCAAAGCGAACGTGTGAGAAGCAGCACGAAGGAGCGTACGCCAATGGAATTTGAATACGCCGTCGTATGACCGGAGAACTTGGTGATGTGGAGACTCTGATGATGGCAATCAAGTGTGCAAGTGTGTATCTACGGGTCTGTATGAGGAGGTTTAAGCAGCGCAGGGAGGGACCTGTCACCTGCCAACCGATGTTCAGGCTGATCACAGGGAAGCAGAGGTGTTTGAAGTCTCTTAGGGACTGACAGCTTCTCTCCTCTTGGGAACCTCTTCTCTGCCCCTTCTTTCCCCAGTGCACCACCCTTTCTTCATTTCATTACTCTTTATGCTCCACCTTTTACGAAACGGCATCTGAATGGATTTTTTTTTTATGACATTAATGGAGGGTGTATGTAGTAGCACTCTTGTGCACCCTGGGGAGATTTAGGATTTTTTTTGTGTAAAAAACTTGTGTTGAGATGTTCCAAAAACAGGACTTTGTTCAACAGGCTAAAGTGTGCCTCTGTAAAAAACGAACATGATGAGCTGCCATCTCTCATTGTCTGACGTTCTGCCTGGCATTGGCGTCTGGCTCGGTGACAAGTGAGTGCAGACAGTAGAAGCTAAGCCTTGAAATTGATGCAATTGCGGAGCGATGTGTTTAGGGACTCGGCACCAACTGGTGGGGAGACAGATAAACTAAGCTTATGTCCGGCCTGATAGAAAATGTCCTCAGTTGCAAAAAGAAGCCAATAATCCTGACAACAGGGCCGCAGCAAATGTTCCCAGTTCAACAGCTTATGAGTCAAATTAAATCGTTGTGCACTAAAAGTTGTTTTTCATGACAAAAAGTTCAAGTCGGTGCAGTGAAGGACAGACATAAACATATTTGTGTCGGCTGAAGGATGTAGGCAGACTTCCATTATTTGATAAGAACATATTTACAAGTTCAGGGTATTAAAATAAATTTGTCATCTATTAATACAAATGGGACTGGAGGTTGACCAGTCAAACACAGATGAACTTTGATTATTGTCTTTTAAGAAACAGGTTGGAAGTTGAGATAGAGATGGGATAGAGATGGATGGTCCAAAATTGGAAAAAACGGTCATGAATTTGTGTGAATTACTTAAATACACTTTAAAATATTACATCTTTATGACATCATGGATCGTGTCATTTTGAAGGGTTAACTTAATTTCCATTTTAGTTTAATTCCCCAAACACTATATAAAAATATTTTGTACTTGTTTTACTGACATGGTTATTTTTCATTATAAATAGTAACATTTAACGCAATAGGTCATAGATTGTTTTAAATTTATGTACTATCAAAATAGTTTGAATGTTAACTTAAAAGAATATTAAGCCCAAAAGTTGCTTCGGATAGAAGTTTCAATCTAAGATAATGTAACAAAATGTACTGAATTGAGGAATTTAACAGTAATGTAATGAGACAAACATAATAGTGAATTATTTCGTTACATAATCGCTATCTATTAAATTCAATTACAAAGAAAACTAAATGATGTAAGTTCTCGCACTTTGCAATGCATTACTATGACATAATATGGCGTAACCCTCACTGGGAGAAGATCAGGCTGATATCACAGACGCGGTTCTGGTATCAGATTCAGGCGACAGTGCAGCTCGAACGGTCGGGTCAGGAGATTATACACTTGAGATTCTGTCTGCAATCGTGCTGAGGTAGACAAAACTCGCCGCTGTCCTCGGTATGTCTTTGTTTTGCTTTTTCTTTAACGGAGCATTATTTCAGAATACACCCCAGAGAAACGGTCAGATGATGACAACTTGAGTTTCACAGCTACAAAGAAACGTTGCTTTTAACCCAAAAAAAAAAAAACTTGGCGGTTGAATCTAGTTAGTCTGTTGTGCTTGATGACTGCTGCCTGCACAAAGCTTTTTAATAAATACTTTATTTTGTGCGTTACAGCGAAAGAAAAACCATTAATCATCAAATGTATCATTTATATTCAGTGCCGGTTCTGTTAAATGTGTGGGTCGCATGATTACACTTCTGATTGCTTACGCAGGGGTCAAAGATCAGCAGGATTTCATCTCATATCGTGGTGTGTGTTAGCATAAGCCCATCCGTCATTAGGACAGTGTGTTGGCTGGACGTCCCTGTCAGTGAGCCGTCCATTTTGTCAAACGGCCAGATCCATCACGTTAAGATCACGACTGGTTCCTGCTAATGGAAGCCAACCGCGCGGCAAACACATACAAAAAGGCAAATTAATGACAATATAAACAACGGCTGAAACGCAAGCCATCCATCAGTGACTGGTTTCAGCAGCTCGGCATTGGCAAGGCCGCACCAATCAGCCACTCCGTCAGAGGCAGTGATGGGGCGTTATTCACTCGTCTTCTTACCCTTCATCCTCCTCTCTATGCTCACATTCTGTCTCCCTTTCATTTGTCACCATTTGCCTTTTTTAGGCCACATTTATGTAATTTTCTCATCGCACCTCCAGTAACCAACTTTTGTGTCTCTTGTTTATTGCTGTGATTACAGCGGATATGAAGGAATTATACAGTAGACATTTTTCCCAATATTCCTAAATAATAGTTTCAAGTAAGATAAAGGGAAAGGTTTACAGGACGGTTGTGAGACCAGCCTTGATGTGTGGTTTAGAGACACTAGGAATAGGTAGAAGACAGGAGATAGAGCTGGAGGTGGAGGAGTTAAAGATGCTGAGCTTCTCTTTAGGAGAGACAAGGATGGACAGGATCAGGAATGAGGTGATTAGAGGGACAACACAGACAGGAAAAATTGGAGAAAAAACTAGAGAAGACAGATTGAGATGGTTTGGACATGTTCAAAGGAAGGGACAGTGGTTGCATTGGTAGAAGAATGATCCTAGAGATGGAGCTACCAGGTAGGAGACAAAGAGGAGATTGATGGATGCAGTGAGGGAGGACATGGAGGTAGTTAGAGTTAAGGATACAGAGGACAGGGGGAGATGGAAAATGTTGACTCGCTGTGGCAACCCCTGAAAAAAGGGACAATCCAAAAGGCAAAGAAGAAGAAGAATAGTATTGAAACAGTTTGTCGTTAGGACAAAAGCATAAATCACTAGATTTTTCCCCTCAAACTTATTTACTCCTGCTATAATCATTTGTATTTAAACATTATTGAATTTGAAAGTTGTGTAACTTTCTGTCATCAAGCCAGAGAGCTGGAACGTGAGGAAGGATCTCTTGATGGAACAGACGAAGAGGGAAAACTCAAAGCAGTTGGAATTCTTCAGCAGCTGACTCAGTCCAGACTACTGTTGATTTCCTGACACTGTGTATAAACACTGAGTTTTCCCTGTACAACACTAAGGGTTTCAACATTTGTACAGTAAAACATGCTCCAGAAGTGTGACAGAAGTTTCTGAGCTGGTAAACTATCCTTTAAAACTTCTCATGATAATTTAATCCTCTTTGACTTTGTGAAACCCTAAAATGTCCTTGAAAGCCGTGAAATATAGAGTCTGTGCCACAGATATAGAAAAGTCCAGACTCATTAATGGTCAACGCTCTTGTAAAGAGTTATTTTCCACAATAAACATCCCCGTCTCCCAGATATAATGTTGTTTTTACCTACAGACTGTCTGATTCTAAGCCAGTCATATCACAGCTACAGCAGCATCATAAAGGTCTGGGGTTTGTGGTCTGGTGGGGGTCTTGTGGTTCGCCTGTAGGCAGAGGTGAAATACAGCCAGAGTAATTGGGTGCAGCGGTAGCTCGACCAAAATGCCAAAAATACGGCATTCCTTTCAACACCACAATTAGGTGGGCAAACATCTCCATCACTCTAAGGGCTAATTTGACCATGAGTGGGTGTCGAGTTCTGACGCTCCAGGAAGGGTGCCTGACGTACGAGACACAAATATATTTTAGATGTGACGGAAACTCTTAAAAAGTTTATTATAAATAATAATAATAATAAAAGTATTTGTAAACAGTGTTAGCATGTGGTTGACTATATGAGTGTATTATAGAAAGGCAGGGACAACTCAACCAAATACAAAGAGAGAAGTCAGCCACTGATGGAGGGTGTGTTCTTCTACACATCCAAACATGTACATATGCTGTTTTGATGGTTTTTCTAAGAAAAAAAAAAAAGATCCTTGGCATTCAGTGACACTGAAGACCAGGGGGAATTCTTCCTTTACAGGCTGGCATGTAGTCATCCTGTCTGCTGACTTGACCACGCCAAGTGTTAAACATCCCAACACCCTGTGCAAACACTAACATCTCTGTCTTTAATTCTCCCAACATTTATCCACCTAACACACCTCACTTTTTTCTCTGCTCCAGTCCATTCATGTACCTAACCCATACCCAAGTCTGGGCCAGGCATCCATAGTATTTTATTTTTAAAAATATCAAATACAACCCCTTATATCTACTGCTGGTGTATTCCAGCATCACAGTCATGTTGTGTTAGTGGCGGAGGTTTTTCTTTACACGCCGAGTTTCATGCAGCTTACTTCTCTAGTACATCTGTCAACCACATGTTCCCTCAGCCGGGCGCTGCTTCCACAGCCGTGCACAGCTGGGGTGGCTGCTCTTAAGTAAGACACAGTTTCCTTTTGAATTCCCTGTGTGTTTGTGTGTGTACGCACATTGCTGCCCGAGAGTATCTGCGTCCCTTATGTGCCTCTGCTGAGGGGGATTTCTAGCATCACCACATCCTCAACAATAAACACCAAGACCATTAAATTCCCTAATGGAGTTGCATGACCCTTTATTCCTCCCATATCCCAATGTTTGTCCCGATTGGCTATTAAGTTGCATCTTATTTAATTATTACTTTACCGCATTATCTTCAAAACATTTCGCTCTAACGCGAGGTCTCTCGTTCACAGCAATGTCAGTGGGGTTGCATGAGCTCATTAATGAAGCTCTCCCTCTCAGAAAGTAGCCAACGTCAGGCCTCCCAAGGCTTTGGTCTCAAAAATGCAACACCCTGCCGTAAAACATAATCTGGAACGGGATGCTAAACTCACTTTTTCCCAAACAGTGGCTTTATGTGTCTGTGTCAAACATCCTTGGGTCTTTGAACCCCAAACCACGCAGGACACCCAGAAATACAATTCTAAATAACTTGGAATAGAGAACTTTTTTTAGTTTAGCAAAGCCCATTGCTAAGCATTAATAATTAGAACAAGGTTTCCAATCAGGTCTTAGTACAACTATGATGTTTGCTCTAAATAAAAAAGAAAATAGAATCGACTCTTATACTTAAATACCATTCATTTCCCAAAGAGAACTGGAGACAAGTTGATTAATCAGATGACTTTCATTAAATATACTGTATGACAGCCCTAGATTGATGTTTAGTTCTTTTTTTTTACTTTGGAAAGACCAACTGTATTTTTCACAATCCCAGACAGTGTCTCTGCTGAGCAGCTTTTTCAGAGACTGTAATGAAAGGCTCAGCAGACACACAGCATGCAGAAATAGTCAGTTCCAAGTGCTGCTGCTGCTCCTGTCGATCAACTAGAGCAATTCTCCCTTTTTCAACTTTTCATATTAATGAGAGTAAAGCAAAGGTGATGCAATTTTTATCCTGGTGCCTCCCAGTCAAACTGTGCTGCCCTGACTGAGATGAAGTCAGCAAATGAAGAACAGTTGAGTTAGTCAGTAACCAGTGAACCCACCCCATTATACTGCTGGGCTACAAGCTGCAGTCCCCTCTGTGGTCTGTCCGTTTGTTAATAAAGACCCCTGACTCTCAGACCAGGTGTAAGTCCTCACTGTCTTTTCAGATTGTGAAACACGTGTTCCTCTGGTGAGCTTTGAATCTTTTGATTGATGTCATGAAGTCGTTTTCAGCAGTAAACACAAAGACAAAGTGCTGATGATGTTTGTGATCACAGAACTCTTTAAGGTCTCATATTGCATATCACTTGATTGCTTCAAAGAATCTTAATGTTCAGGGCACAGCTATGACCTTCAACTTTGATTAAAAAAGACCCATCAATGGATTTCAGATGACTCAAAGTTTAAGAGTTAAGATTCTTTTCTTTGTTTTTCTGGACAGATGCTAAAAATACCAAAGCTAATACTCGAGATTCCTTAGGAGTATGTGAGGGGGAACATCCTAGAAAGTTTGATGTCTATACCTCCACTACCTTCCTTATCACCCTCTTAGTTTGGTTTGTATTTTATTTTTTTTGTCACTGCTGAAAAGTCAGCAAAATCTCCTAAGACGTCATCCCTGCTGCTCATCCATCATGGCCTGTCTCAACAGCAGAGAGGAAGTGGTCTTATATTCATTCTGGGAACGGATGTGGATCACTGAGCTGGCCCGGGCTTACTGTGATACTGCACAGTGCCAGAAATAAGATACTCTTCAAAGTATCTGATGGTTCGTTTGTGCTAAAGAGCAAAAGGCAAGTTCAACATAAGGAGGTTTGTCTTGGCAGCGTGAGTTAGATAAATGCTCTTGAAGCAGCTTGAAGTGGTGACTGGTGAAGACTTACCAAAGCCAAAGGCAGCTGGCGCAGGGATGGGAGCCGACTGGACGGGTGTGGAGGTGTAGAGACCGGTCACCAGAAGACCGTCAAACGATACACTGGTGGAGATAGTTACTGTAAAGAGGAAGAAAGGAAGAGATGTTAAGTCAACATGGGCGTAAACTTCTTGGCTGTAGGATACAGCGGAACCACACCCTTTACAACAATCATTTTTAATGCAAAAAAATTGAATTAAATATAAGATATAAATCACTCTCTATTAAATCTCATGTGCCATTTCATAGTAAAACTCTATCCATTGTTCCATTCGTTCATTTTCATCTGCTTATCCGTTAAAGGGTTGCTGGGTCAGTTAGAGAACAGTTTCCACAACTACCACACAAATCACATGGCACCACGCCATACCTCCCTGCAGGTGGTGAGCCCAGTGGGAATCAACCGCCCAAACCAAGATTCAAACTTGCCCAGGAGTTGAACCCTGGAGTTCCCTACCAAAGACAGAGACATTGCCTCTAGGCCAAAGTGAAGGCCTTATAAAACTCATTCTAAGAAAGAATTATTGTGATTATCCGGGTCAGTTTCCTCTGACGATTAGGAGAGTGATGAGCTAATTGGCTGAAGACCTGTGGGGTCCATTAGGTTGTTCTTCACCACAGGTCAGCAGAAATAGCAGGGGAACAGAAAATCTTTTATCCAGCTGTGCAGCTGTATGATTTGGAAAAATCCAGCCACAAGTCAACTATTGATCCACCCAGTAAACAAAGACTTTGAATGACAGTAGCTCAGATCCAGGTAGACTCACTGGAGGAAAGGAGCAGAGTCAGTAGACTGCTTCAAGCCAAACAATCCAGAGCAAAGAGAAACAGTCTGGGGCTCAAAGAAATATCTTCTTGAAATGTTTTCTTTCTTATCATGCAGCGAGGTTAAAATCCTTTAGAGGCATCGTTATTTCCTGACCAAAAAAAAAAAAAATCCAACTGTTCACAGGGCGGATACGTTAACAATAAAAAAAAGGGTTGGTTTGTTTTTTGAAACAACAGCGGAGGATGTTTTTTGTCTATCTGGTCCTTGGGCGGTTATTCTGCGGGTTGGATGCCTTTCGATGTGGAAACATGGGCAGAACAGATACTTGTGTGGCCCAGTCTTGTTGCCTGTCTGGGCCACTCAGTTAACACACACAAAATAATTGTCCGGAATTTCTGTCTGGAGTTATGTCTGTGTAAAATGGACACGCTACACCCCGGTCTTAGAAACGATCTGAACAAACCTTGATAATATTTCTTCTTTTATTTCATTTCTTTACATTCTCATTTCTTTTGAGAATTTAAATTTTTACAAAATTTATTTTTACTTGTGTTCATTCAAAAATATTGTATAAGAAAATAAAAGATTAAAAAATAAGCAGCTTTTAAAGAAATGTAAACCACAAAGAGCAACCAAAGAGTTCATACAGTGTGTTGAAGAAGCCCTATTGTAGGAAAGAGATATTTTGCTTGGCAACAGAAGTAATATCATATTCAAGCCATGTTGCGCAGTGCACCTCTTGCACTGCAATACCCACAGGACACAAGGAAACACAACCTTCTCATTCAAACATGCAATTATCATGTGTTTTTCTGAGTATTTGCTGGTTGTGTTTCCTGCTTAGAAGTCTATCCTCTCCATCCCTGTGTGTGGTGAGATATGTTATCCATGTTTACATTATAGTGTATTGATCCAAGGTCATGGCATGAAACAGTATTTAATGGAGTAATGGACTGAGTTTGATGCAATGAGATGGACCTCACATCTCCACATCCTCCATGCTCACCAACGCACTCATTTCTCCATTTCCATTTACCTCACCAAGGTCAGGCAGATGCTACGACTCTTTAAAGACATTTGTATGGACTAAACAAACACAAAGAAGGTTTTCTTCTTTTTCAGCACCATGATATTCCTCCCTCCTCATCCGCCGCTCACATCTTCTTTTCACTGGGTTACGCTCAGCCTTACTCATATTTGAGGAACCGATCTCTCCTTCTACTCTATCCACTCCTTCTCCCATTGCATGGCCCACTCCTCACAGCTGTGAACCTGCACTTTGATTGATGCAGATATTAAAAATAGCAACAGTGGAGAGAAAGCAAAGCTACAGACACAAAGGTTACCACTCCCGAAAGAGAGAACTGGCAAGAAAAAAAAAAAGGATGGAGACATGGAATGGTGGAATTGCACCTGGAGCACAGAGCCTACTGATCAATACAACGGCTAGATCTTTAATTATTTAGTCATGCCTCTAACATTCCTGTCTTACTGCTTGTTAATGCATCAGATGGATGAGCCAATCAGATGAGATCCAATCACTAGTAGGCTAACACACACACACACACACACACACACAGGCGGTCTTTGATGGTAGCCTTTAACATTCTGATCCATACCTGTTTTCTGAGTACAGTTCACTTGGCCAGGGGGGAAGATGCTGGAATGAGGTTGGACTTTATTACCGACACCCTCATCAAACACATGGGCTGATGGGTGCATTAGGCTGTGTTCATGTCTGCACACAGGTGCTGGACCTGCTTCATGCTTATCAAGAGGAGTGTTCACGACACATTCATAACTGTACAGGACACGTACTGTATTCTATAATGACAGAGGTTTTCAATAGATTTTCAATGTGTAAAAGGAATGCAATCCAGGAGAAAAATATGATATAGAGATTTTCTTTACAGTTAAAATTTGTATGACATAAATCATTCAAGAAAAGGGGGATTTTAATGAATATAATCTATTGTATTTTGCTAAAAAATATATAATTTTAGCATAATGTAAAAAGGTATAAAACCATGTTTTCACACTGATATTTGGTTTGTATGACTCACAGTCATACACTTCTAAGCCATTTAAATGGACAAAGTCAATCTGACAAGCAAACTCACAACAAATTAAACAATAAATATAGCAGGATCTCCCCAATCTCCCCTTTGTCTCCTACCTGGTAGCTCCATCTCTGGGATCAGTCTTCTACCAATGTATCCACTGTCCCTCCTCTGAACATGTCCAAACCATCTCAATCTGGTTTCTCTAGTTTTTTTCTCCAAACCTTCCTGTCTGTGTTGTCCCTCTAATCACCTCATTCCTGATCCTGTCCATCCTTGTCTCTCCTAAAGAGAAT
>JAFBJS010054928.1:56244-112583 GCA_016785265.1 Paraplagusia blochii | reverse complement strand
AATCTCAGCATCTTTAACTCCTCCACCTCCAGCTCTGTCTCCTGTCTTCTACCTATTCCTAGTGTCTCTAATTCATCCATCATGGCTGGTCTCACCACTGTCCTGTGAACCTTTCCCTTCACCTTAGCTGACTCTCTTCTATCACAGATCACTCCTGACACTTGTTGTGAAATGTATAATTTGGAAACAAATTGTTAACACACCCAGATTAAACCACCCTAAAGTTCACCAAAGGCTACATCTTACAAACTGCTTATTTCACTGAATGCTGATTTTTCTGTGCAAATGCACAACATTCCATACTTAACATTTGAAATCACTGCAGAGCACAACCCTTAGCCCTCTGAGCAAGCATGTTATATTAATGATGTGGTGTTGTACACCTCATTACAGACACACACACATCCCTGCTACTACTCAACTATTGATGGGCCAGGGGGCTTTCTTCATTTTCTGAATACATCGCTAAGGCACCGAGCGAGAGCTCAGGGTGCACACAGAGCAACAAAACAAACAAAACCACCAACACCAAATGCATTCTCACAACAAGCCTTATAGAGCATACGATAACTGACAAGGCACAACTGCATCAATATAGAAAATAATAAAAAACAATATATGTAATGCAGGAATTTGAAATATTTTGACATTTTATTTAGTCATTTATTTTTTTAAATTCATATTTAATTTCTATTTTTATTTCATATTTAAGGGCTTGAGGGTTCGAAGTTCGACTCCACCAACTGCAAGTTTATGACTGAGGCCCACTGACCACCGTCCCCACTCAAAGCTTTCCGGGCGCTGAAAGCTGCTCGCTGTTCACTTTGGTGATGGGTTAAATGCAAAGGTGACATTTCGTTGTGTGCAGTGGTGTGAATCACAATGACACAATGACACAGGAGTTTGCTTTCCTTCCTTGCTTTCCTTTCATTCCTTCCTTTCCTTCTGTAAACTACAAAAACACCAGTAGTCTTCCTAAAACCAGCCGTACCCTTTATCTAAGTTGCTTATGGTGTAAAGACAAACAAACAGACCACTAGAAGAGGCAAACATGGACATCTCATCTGTAGAGTTATAAAAAAAACAACAGGGTTAGGAAATCTGAGACCATAGAAACAAAAAATATCTGAATAATTTAATAGTTCAATATTGTTGGGCTTCTTTTGTCTCAGCGAACTAGGAGGATAAACTGTTTATATGGCTAAAGTGGATAGATGTTTTCTTGGAAATATTTTGGATAAGGATAAGCAACCATCTGACCCATATCCCTCTGGCAGACACACATTCCTAGACTCCTAGAGAGGACCAGGAAATGGAGGCCAGACAAGGGGATATAGTTCCATCTGTTTCCGTGGCGATGCCAGAGTTGAGGTGTCACTTCACTCTGAGCTTGATAAAACGGTTCAAGACGTCAGTCGCCAACATGATGCTGATGTGATGCAGGAGATGGTTGAAGAAGGACTCATTCTGGCAAGATCATAGAACCTCACATCGCATCAGAACTAATGTTTCTCTTGAATTTCAGAAGATGGTGTGGGAAGTGTGGTTTTGCACATGTGTCATGTGGTGTTCCAACCAGGTCTTGTAGGAATCATTCCATTGCGTAACCTTCTGGCACCATACTGGCCTGCTGGCACTGCCATCTGCTGCTGTGAAACGGGAGATCATCGACAACCATCAGCCGATGAGCTTCTCCAGGCCTGCATCAACTAAAGCATCTCCTACATATCTGCGAAGAGCTTGGTGAACCCTGTTGATCTCCTGAGACCACTTAGATCTTTAAAGACAGCTAAAAGTCTATAGGATAATGCATAGGCGTAGCCACAGGTGGGCCTGGGCCCACCCACTTGTCAGTCAGGCCCACCCAATCCAATGGGAGGGCTGATCAAATTTGGCTATAATACTTTGGGTTGGCCCACCCTAATTTTTTTCAGGGCCCACCCATTTTAAGGGGTCTGGGCACGCCCCTGGGATAATGTGGTTCTGAATAACTCTGTCTCTCTATTCACTTGGTTTTTTGAAGTTCTCTAGTTCTTCGTCGGACAGTCCACAATGTCCACCTCTGAAAGCCCACTGCTTTCAATTTCATCCAAAAGATCAGAAGGATTTTGATAAAGAGGAAAAATTAATGAAGATTTAAAATAGTTATCAATACATTTATGAAAGATCTACTAGAAATGTAAACATTACTTCAGATTAGGTAGGAGAGTGATGAGTGTTACAGAATCATTGGGTTCAGAAACAGTGATTTTTCCCCTCTGTTGCCTGGTGACCAATATGTGACTGTTCCTGATGACCAACACCATGTGTTCATCCATGTGTGCACCCAAAACTCTTTGGCTTGATTCCCATGGCAGAACATTTACCTCACTTCTAAATGCATGACAAAAGACTGACTATTAGCAAAGACTAAAGACTTTAGTATCCATTTAATGATTGTCAAGTTGCAATTTTATAGGTTCCTCACAAAGACAAGTTGTTTTTAGGCCATTCTTTACCAACTTGTTGCTGTGCGGGTACAGGTGTGGAAAATACCCAACCAGCAGGGGGCCTACCCATCACATAGGCACTGAAGAATGAAAAATATCATTTTAAGTTCATATTATTACCTGATTTTAAAGTGTGGCATTTCTGTCCAAAATAATGTATATATGTTGCACAAATTAAGAGATCTAGTAAAAGGGTTTAGTAACACTTAAAGAAGCTGATGCAACAGCTATTCCAAATGTATCAGAATAATGCAGATATGATGCTCTCTGTCTCTGTTACACTATCCATCTGTTTTCTTTAGTTCTGACCACAAGGACTCCCCAATGCAACCAGTCTCACCTAAGTCAGGCAGGTAAATAAACAACAAAAATGGCAAGTAAGCAGCAAAGAGAACCTCATAAAGACAACTTAGTAAGACTCATTAATGGGATCTCGGATGACATAAGACAAAGACCATAGGGGTGAATCAGAATTGAGAAGTTGACTTTATAAGACTTTTTTTGTGTTCAATATTCCAATATTCCGTCAATGCTATGGGCTTGTATAACTCATAACTTCAATCACCAAATCTTTAAAGCTAAATAAGGCTCATGAGAGGAGACAGAATGGACTCAGTGAGTGAACAGCACATGGATCTCGTCCAATGTTTGACAGACTGCAGACTTTATCCCTGGATCATTAAGATTTTAATAGTTTAAAAGGTTTGAGCTGAGTGAACTGAGCGTTAGGTTGGTCCAGAATTTGGTTAAGAGAAGTGAAAGGTTTGGGTAAGTTTAGTTATATTAACACAAGTTTGGAAGAATGTAATATTATATAGTAATGATCATTTTAGTACTGATTACTATCAACAAATGAGCAGTCTCAAGGTTAATTGTAGTTAAGTATTATATATTTAACATGTTCAGTGACTTTAGTGTTTTTTTAAGTATTTAGTCAAATATTATTCAGCTCATAAATATATGGTCATTTTTCATTTTGGGAGCAGTCCAGTATTTGGCTTTTTTTTTTCCACCAGAGTGCTGAAAGACGTCCTGCGATCTAGAGAGGAAGGTGCCTCACTGTTTTTCTCTCTGCTCGCTGCTTTCTGTTGGCAACAGAAATATGACAGACACGATGGCCAACCACAGTAAGTACAGTAAGTCAGTCCAAGTCTGACATGCCTCCTGTGCCTTTTGGGCTCGACACTTTGACTTGAAAGAGCTGCACAGTGGTGTGACGGAGGCTTGGAGGCAGAGAGGAGAAAGATTGATTTCTAATTAACAAGCTGGTAACAGTAATGGAATAGTCTTTACTGGTGGTGGATCAATGGGGAGCATTTCCTCTGACACCTCAACTTAATCACATCAGTTCAGCTGGGTAAGAACACACTCATCACTGTAATTATGGCTGTCATGCTTCCTCCAGCTCCCTCTCTTCCATCTCCTACTGTCCTCACCTCCACATAACAGTTTTGCTTCTCCCACTAAGGTGGGATGGTTTCGGTAGCTGCACATATGTGAGGTCATTCTTACATATTGTTGTCGAAATAAGGTTGTGTTCCAAACAGAAAGTCTTATCTTCAATTGTTCTTTGAGACGTTCAGGTTTTGGCAGGTCTCCAGGAAAGTTTGCCTTTAGGCTACAAAGTAAAGGAACGCCACCACAATTCTGCCGATCTAGCCAAAAAACTGAAAGATTCTGATTGTTATCGGACTTTTTTCGGAGGATTGCAACGGCAGGGATCAAACCCTGGAGTTCACTGATGGTGATTCAAGGTGTTAGGTTTTAATTTCAGGTTTGTTAGGGAACCCTGTTAACACCTTACCAATGGTGTTTAAAGGCTACATGTATGGATAAGGGTGTGTAATCTGGCACTGGCAGCCTGCTGTGACTCTGTTTTTTTATTTTTCTCGAAAGAGCTGGTGCTGATTTGGGGGTTGGGCTGGAGCTAATCTGCCTGTTCCACACACAGTGCCACTGAGCATCCAGCCAGTCGTACCACACTGCATCCTCTGTAGTGGATCCATGAGAGCGTTACATGGCTCACTAAATGCTATCTGCACAGACGACACACTGGCCCCCGAGCAGGGATTACAGTGCTCTCCATGAGGAGGCCAGTAGGAGGATCAGGCGCAGGAGGAGGAGGAGGAAAAGGAGGAGGTACACAATTTACCAACAGGACCTCCATTCTATCAAGGAAAAGGCTATCGGCAAAGCCGACATGCCAATCAAACATGGCTGGGAAACCACCCCATGAGAACAACGCATTCAGCAGGAAGGACGGGGAGGAGGGAAGACATGGTTCAAAAGGATCAGAATCCCTCTGAGGGCCACTTGGTAGCCCCAACACAATGAACACTGGCTTATTGTTATGAACCATAATACGATGAGAACATGAGCGCAAATTCGTGCAGAATCATGAAACTTTTTTGTATCGAGTTTGCATTATTACATTGTACACAATTGGGCAAAAATATCTATCTATCTGAGGCGACTCGGAGTTTTCTGGTTCAAGAAATCAATTTTCTAAAATATTTCACCTATGTGGCCAGTGGCCCATTTCAACATAGCACCATAGAGCTGGGATGGATCAGTCACATTTCACGAGGAAATATAAGCCTGCAATAGAAGAAATATTTGTTACTTTGAAAGAGATATTATTTCTTAGGATTATGTTGTTGCTCACACCGACCCCTATGAATGTCATTATTTGATATCGAGTTTAAGTGGCACAAATAATCCTAATAGCATACTGATCAGGATATTTATGTGTAGCCAGCGGAACGTATGACTTGTCTCCATGTCATGATGGATCACCCACATGCATGTGTGACAAAGGGAAGATTCCAAATGAATATCTGTTCTCATTTCTCACCCATCTGCTCCCTCATATAAAGGAAACCGGCATTTATCAGTGAATACAATGCTCTTTAAAATAGTACGTCATTCAATGTCTACAAAGAGAACATCCAAACACACCCAGCAAGCATTCGAAAACAGCAGTACTCTTGACACACTTCCCTCCACTCAGCAAAGGCATCTATTCAGACAGAGCAGCGGGAGACACAGAGGCTCAAGTGCAGTGGAGCTCATTTATGCAGATGGTTCCAAAGTGTTGGGGCTACAGTATGTGCAGGTTATATTTCCTTTACTTTTAGCTCTCGTCGCTTTCTAGTGTTTTTTTTCTGGTTCCCTGCCTTCATGGAAAATATGAGGGTGGCTTGAAATGTTCCAGGACTCAGGTTATCATTTTAAAGGCCACTGATTTATAGATGTATTTATTAAGGCACATCTTCCAGGTAAAGCAGCAGTTTTATTGTTGTCGATAAAGTAGAATTTCAACCAAGACTTCAGCTTTATAAGTAAAAAAAACACTAAAGAAGACTGTGACAAGGAGAAAAGGAACTAAAGAAACCTAATCTCTGTGCGGAAACAGAGCACCAAACAATGTAGTCCTGACAAGAGACGGTCAGAGGCCAGAGAGCCATCCTTTATCAGTCTTCTCAGCGGTGAGATGGTGATAATGATATCTAATGGGCCGTAGTTTGAAAACACCTTGACATTCAGTCTAATGACAAAGACAAATGTGAGCAACTTTGATTGAGTCATTAAACGGCTTTTCTTTTTCTTTTTTTTTGCTGAATATTTTGCTGCTGTCTGAAACGACACAGTGATTGATACCATCTCTTTAATTCTTTGAGCTTTTCTGGTGCTTTGAGTTTATGACATTCATTTCATTTACAAGCACTGTCATCAAGCGGTGTAAACTTTTAACGGTGAGTAATAGCCTGTTCTCTGTTGAAAAGCAGCACGGTTTGCTGAGGTAATGCACTATGTGTAATATGGCTGTTATGGGAAGAGATTACTGCACTTTGTGATAACACATCTACTATGATTTACAAGATCCACAATTAAAATGACATTATTCAAATCTGTTAGTGTTTTTATTCCATTTGTTTAATCAGTAATGCCTGTTCGGTAACAACACATTAGTTAAAAGCCTTTCCATTTGCATTTACTTAACAAAACAAAAGTGAACGCCTCCCCTCTAAGGTGTCTTAGCTCGATAAGAAAGATGTTTGTGGGCTTATAAAATCAACTCAAGGGAAGAAAACTACAGTAAATCAAATACCAGACATAACTGTTTTAAACTTATAGTTGTCTTTGAAGCTGAAGCTGTAAAAAGAAGCTAAACAATTAAATAAATAGAATTATGAGAATATTTGATCTAATAATATGTCCAAACCATTTTAATCTGGCTTCTCTAGGTTTGGAGAAAAAGCTAGAGAAGCCAGATTGAGATGGTTTGGACATGTTCAGAGGAGACAAAGAGGAGATTGATGGATGCAGTGAGGGAGGACATGGAGGTAGTTGGAGTTAAAGTAGAAGATAGGGTGAGATGGAAATTGTTGACTCGTTGTGGCAAACCCTAAAATAGGGACAAGCTGAAATAAGATGATGAAGAATGGGCAAAGGAGAATTTAGCCTAAAATGTCAATAATGTATTAACCCTTGTTGTTTTATTGTTACTAACAATAGTCTGTCGGAACAATGGACGGCAAGCTGCAGCTGTAAACCTGAACCTCGGTGGGCGCCATAAGCACGGCCCATTCACCTACACGCAACACCTGTACACGGCCAAAAACTCCTACATGTATGTAAATGGTCAGCCTTTTATTTTGACAAAAATTCCCAACTCCCAAAAAGTTTAATGAACAGACTAATTGACAACATAAAAAAAATCTAATTTGCTGAGACCTCCATAGATTTTATCAGAAAGGCACAGACATTATTTCAAATGGAGGATGAAATTGACGGGGAAACATTACGAATTCCTTGACATTCAAAGACATTGAATCAATGTCACTGGCCCCATTTCCGTTCACCACCTCCATTTTGCAGCTATTCTCCAATGATTTAGTGCAGACACCAACCTGCCATTCCATTCTTTAAGCAATCCTTTCCAATTTGACTGTGGAGAACACAGCAGTGATGTTCCCTCTATGCCTGATTTGGATCCAGTGCTCTTACTGGAAAGGCCATGCTCTGATACTAAAACAGTCTGTTAGGAGGAATTCTGCTTCTTCCTGTTCCCCCACTGCTGTGTCACCAATCCACAGAGACTCAACATACCAATACAGGAAGGCAAAAAACAAGAGGAACCTTTGATTTTTTCTAGCAAAAAATGCAGGTTTTTTTATTTGCCTATTATTGCTTCCAAAATGAACATGTGGCTGCAATAGAGAAGACTTTCCAGAGCGGTCAAAGGGAGGTCAGCAATTGTGCCGCAATGCTTTCCGAGATTAACAGAAGTGGTCAAAGAGGTCAATAGATTTGGTTTGAATCTCTGTGATCGTGTTTTCTTTCCTTCTCTCTGAAAGATAGCCTCTATGTGGGCAGTATCTCTGTGACATGCCCCCCTCGCCCTCTCCCAGCACTTCAGACGTTCTTAACAGTATTTCTGTTTTCATTCGTCCACCCCGACCCTGCCAGAACACCCACAATCTCAAACATTTCAAACACTAACACGACCTCTCTTGGTCACTTTATTCTGATGGTTCAGCCTGTTATCACTTCTCCAACACACAGGGCACAGTGTGCTGCCCACACAGGGCTCCATCCCTTTAGCAGGAGGAAACACAGAGGCAGTGCGGTCGGGTCAGAAACCCAATTACTGAGTGATGAACTGGATGCGTACGAATCTAGTTCCCCCAGGGTCACAACTCTTTTTTTTTTCCTAACCTGCCTTTCCTTGTAAAAGTAAAAAGTTATATTTTCTTTGATTTTTATGTACAGCTTCTGCAACCCTATCAGCCTTATCAGTATCTCTGAAGCTCCCTGCCACTATTTATAATGCAGTGTTTTGAGGTTTTTGTTAATGTAAAAATATAAATTTTTTATGTCTTATATAGCATAACAAGCATTCAAATTAATAACATTGATTGACCAAAATGACTTCCGAGGACAAAACTTCACTACAAGGTCCAAATCTAATCTGTCTCATCTGTTTTTTTTTTTTCACAGATGTATAACTGTACCTAGAATCCATCAAAGTTTAAAAAGCACTGCTAGAGTGTGATATTCTCTAAATTCCACAACTCAGCGCTGCTGCCAAAACCTTCGCAATTCCACAATGTTCTACCATTATACACTACAACAGAGACCAGAGGAAAGTGAGCAGCTTGGAGGGCTCAGTTTTATCGTGTGAGCCTTCACTGCTGGTGTCGTATCAACTCAATCCTCTCATCGTCACTTAAATCTCCCCCTACGCCATCCCATCCCGTCCGTGGCCTTATTTAAATCTCTTCCTCCTCCCAGTTCCTCTCATTTCCAATGCTAATTATTTAAAACTCCCTCTGCTCCAACCCTCCCATCCACCAGCTACTTATTCAAATCTCTCCACACCCACTCTCTTGACAAGATCGACCCTTGTAAAAGGGTGCTTGGTTTGAGGGTTAATCTGCACTGTTGTTTTCAGTCACGGGATAATAGTGAACCTTCTAGACTCTTCTTCCCGTGCCGGCTTTTGGTAGCCGTCCCTTTTTCCCCCTGATAAAATGGCTACACAAATTCATTGCGTGATAAGGTTCATTTGTTAAACTAACGCATTGCTGTTGATATTGAGCTGAAAACAGTAAATTATTTATTTTACACATCAAACATGCGACTGAGAAAACTATTCTTTGTAAATGTCCAGTTCCATTTTGTGTAGGTAGATAAAAAAAAATGTGTGTTTATTTATTCAGTATTATACAGTTTAGAGCTGCATGGGAATGTGACCCTTGGGTCCATGATGGTCAGTGCGGGTCACTGTGCGCAGTGTCAGTGGGGAGCAAGAACCCATGACTAAGTAACACTGATGGTCTGTGAGGTCAGAGTTTTTTTCTTTTAGAGCTCAGGTAGCAGCAAACAATTGTGGAGATGAGGAAGATGATCTGCATCAGTGCTTGAAATTCCAAGAGTGGTTTGACAATGTCCACTCTCAGTAGAAAGATCTAATTTAATTTTACAAGAGTTTTTTTTTTTTTTTTCGTCAATTCGCTCTTGCAGTTTCCCCACTCTCATTTAGTTGGTGGGATCACACTCTTAGCCCTGTAGTGAAGCCACCTACACGCAGGATCACAGCTCAGTGAAACATCAAAGCTGCTCCCAGCCCTCAACAGGAGTCCCACTCAGCATCAATACTTATTAGTTACATAAATGGCAGTTTTCCTACAGCTGCCACCCCACACAAACTGCACAGCGGTGCATCACAAACTAAGCACATGAAGGCTGGAAATCGTTCTAGACAAATTTTTATTACAAACGAGGCACATATGTCAAAAAAATCTGCAAGTTACGGGAGAAAATAAACAAGGGAACACGTTTCCGATTAATATATACTAAAATGAACTTGAAATAAATTTAAAATTATAAAAAAAACAACAATGCAACAATTGCATGCACTGGAGAGGGGACACCACACGGGGTGTGCTCACCTTGGTACTCCTGTCCAGGGGTGTAGGCAGTGGGGTTGCCAGTAATTTGGAGGGTGAGCAGCACCTCTCCCCCACCTTCTGTCACCCCAGCTCCCTCTAGCTCCCCGTGGTGAGTGCACAGGAAAAAGAAAGGGTTGAACCGGGGGTAGAAGCTCGCTGGGGGTGCCCCGAAATCCATGCTGCTGCTGCCCAGCACCAGGGCCAGCAGGGCACAGCCTATGGCCCCTCTTAAGGTGGGCCACACCTTGGCCATTTGCCCCCACACCAAGCGAGGGACTAAAAGTGGAGGGAGGTGAGGAGAGTGATGAGTGGAGGCAAGGAGGACACAGGTAGAATTTCCAGCGGACAGCTGCTCGGAGTCAACAGATGAGACAAAAGTCCAAAAGTGCGTGGAGGAAGAGAGAGTGTGTCTGCATGGGAGGAATTTATGGATGGAAGTGAGTGGGATTGGCTGTGAGGAAAAAAAAAAAACTCTGCTCCGTGTTCTCCTGCTCCCTCTCACTGTCCTACCTTCACTCTCTGGGAGTTCAGAGCTTCGTCTGTGCTGTCCTGCTCCTCCGTTTAAATACCTCACCCCCTCCCTCTGTTTCCGTCTCTCCTCCCACCCTCCCTCCTTCCCTCTCTCCGTCTGTCTTTCACTCTTACACCAGCTCCACGCATGCTATAAGCACTCTATGAGACGGCCTCCTTCGCTCTCATCCAGCTCTTCTCTCCTCCCTCTTTTTCCTGACAGTCTATTACTGTCATTTTCCTAAATCTCTTTCACCACCTATCTTCTCTCCCTACTTCTGCACTTAACACAAAAACAACTCTGATGGTCTATACACTAGTTTCTTTGCAGGGCTGCGTGTTCATCCTCCATTCATTCATTAGTTACTTCTTGACTAATCAGCCCTTTGACAGGTCTCTATCACTCTTTTTTTTGCTTCCCTTTGTCTTTATGCCCATCCAGCAGACAGTCTCCTGCGCTCACACCCACTATTACACCTCCTTTCTCCCTCCCTTATAGAATCTCCTCTCCCCACAGCTCTCTCCCCTCTTTGAGATCTTTCTTTCCAACCCTGAACCTTACAGTTTCTCCTTGCCTCCAGCAAAAAAGGAAAAGAAAAAAGAAATCACATTTGTTTTTCCAATTCTCTGCTGTTGTTTTTGACTGGGTTTCCACTGGAATCCCCCCTTTTCCACTGGAATACACAAGTGTGTCTCCCAGCCAGAGCGTATTGTGTGTAACCTCCTAAGAGTAATTCAGCTCTAAGCAAAAGACTTGAGTCATGACACTGTATCCTGTCTTTTCTCTTCAGATGATGGATCAGTATTTCCCTCATGTTCTGTGCTCGCCCTACATCTGATCAACTGCTTTCCTAAAGGAAAGTCCACCATGAAGCTCCTTTAAGGACATGCACCTGTGAGCCTTTATGGAGGACATTTAAGTTTTTTTTCTTTTTGTGTCTAAAACACACTAATATTTGGACAGGTCATACATACCTTTCACTGTCACGAAGGCCAAAGAGAGAAAAAAAATACATTAAATAAATTATCAAAGTGAAGGCTGGATCTCACTGTTAACACCACTCAGCGCCTCCTCTGGTCTCTCCAACAGCCTGCTGGGTTTCTGTGGTTAAGTGCCTATTACAGATGTAAACACTCCCCAGCCAGCAGGCTTCACACACTATCAGCTGCATCGTGTTCAGGCAGCCAGACTGTCCCACAACAGGAGCACACAGATACACACAGACCACTGTGGCCAGAAGCCTCAACTCAGTCTCAACAGTCTCAATATCCCACACATTCTACATTTGCCCATATAAACTGACTGTTTCACCACATTGTCTTTAAAATATTTATGTTTTATGTAATAGTGATATTGATCGTAACCCAAATCACATCTTTTTACATTAATAGCTTTGGCATTGTACAGCCAAGAACAGTGCTTTTAGACATGAAAGGTTTTTTGTGTTTCTTCCATGTAATATATTTTCAGTGGTACCGGGCAGAACCATAGTCTGAGAAAGTTTGCTTGCATGGGTTATGTTTTTTTTAGGATTCTGGGTTGGTGTTGAAGAAAGCTGATATTCCAAAAAAACTGAGCCATTCCATTGACAAATAGAAGTGTCCTTTTTCAGATGCTTACGCTGCGTCTGGATTTACTCCTGGTCTGGTATCTGCTCTGGGCTAAATGACCCATATAGACTGCAAAGGTCTATAAAGACAGGGGAAGTCTGCCATTGTTGCTTTTCATTACCATTAATTGTTTAAACTGATGTAAAGCTCCTCAGTTTTGTGCATGAAATATGCTTTATAAATAAAAATGGATTGATTGATTTATTGGCTGGGTTAATGAGCTGGATGACTGTCATATGTTAAACTTCTTTTTATACATAAAAAAAACAACTTTACCCCAGTTCAAAGAGGAACATTGAACTGTTCCCTTATGGTCACAAGCATGATTTCTACAGGACAGCACTTAATTGTAACAGTATTGTGAGAAAATTCATAGGTGTTAACGGGTACGGTACTCATTAGAATTTCCCATTTCTGCACCAAAGATTATGTCCAGGTATAGATTTATCCACTCAAATTTTAGAAGCAACACATTTATATTAGGGTATGAGGAGTAATGAGGAATGACTTAATTTGAGAAATGTAATAATATAGTAATTGCCATAACAGAATAAAGGAAAATGTCTGGTCTGTACAGTCACATTGTGTGTCCTTCAGAGATGTTCTCTGAAGTCTGAGTTTGATGACCCAGTCTCCAGTGATTAGAGAGTGAGGTCAGGAGTTATCAGAGCTCTGTTCTGTTGTTCCTCACAGTTAGTCCAGAGTTATCTCGCAGCCTTTAGTTAACTTTTAATTAATTCCCCTTAATAACTCAGCCAACAGACTTCCTGAAGAACTTCAGACCTAATGTGCAGGTGTGATCCATTATGTACTTCAGATTCAAGTCTTCATCAAATCAGGCACACTGTACAGTAGGCATTAACTTTAAAGTGTTTGTTCATAGTCTAACACACAAAAATCTGAACAACAAAGTCTTTCTGCACCACAGTAAAAACACAATCCTCCCACTTTTCAAGACTCTGTCTTTGTAAACTTATTTTAATGTTTAACTTGACCCTTGTTGGAGGATAACACACTGATATTATGTTTTCCACATCCTCAGAGAACATAACTTTAAGGACTTTGTTCAGGGTCTTCTGTCGCCCAGTTCTACATTAGATGCAGCAGTTATCCATCAGTGACATATTTGTTTTACCTTGTGGCTCTTAAGCCTATGAATAAGTCAACAGAGAAGTGAGGTGTCAGAGGAACACAGTCACAATGACACTGTGGGGGAAGACACTTTCCGTAGGGAGATGAAGAAGTTTTATCGCCTTTGTCCAAGGATGGATTATTTCAATAGCTGCGTTATCAATGGCAAAGTATGCTTAGTAATATTAACTACGAATATTAACTTCTGAATGAGTTGAGCAAATTCGAAAAAATTAAGTCGATCTTGGTACAGTAACTGGAAGGGAAGATCATTAACATTTTAACCGGTTCATAATGTTACAGTTCTACATATTCAGGTAAACAGTATTTATTCATTTCATCTAAACGTGACGAGTGCTCTGTCAAAATGGTTTGCTCCACAAAGACAACACTAATCCTGACAGATGACAGCACACTGCCACTTTACACTGGTGATGTGGATATATAGAGGGAGTCCCTAATGACAAGAAGAGCCTTCACCTTCAGCTTAATGTTTTTATCATGTTGCATTTGTATGCTGTTGTAACATGGCTTAGGTCTGCTAATGCCAGATTTACAGATTACGTCGGCTTGTCAATATCAGCACCGCTAATAACATTTTAATGCTTGGACTAGAGGAATGCTTTTGAATGGGGTTATAATAAAGCAGCATCTCATTAGGCTGAATAAAAAAAATTGCTGTGTTTCTGTTAAATCAGCCGACCAAGATTTTCTACGTCAAAATCACCACCTGTATATATTTGTCATATATAAAGACAAATTAAAGACAAAAACTTTCCCCAGCAGCCAAAGCGCATTATTTTTTTTCATATTACCAGAAACACACTATTAATTTTACCTTGAGAGGGACGTGGCACAGACAAAAAACACAAACCTCAAGGTTTCCAAAAAAATGTACAGGATAATGTGTGTTTGCAGCTCTGATCAGAACTGACATTGCTACTGTACATTCCATGCTAAATATATTTACCCAAGCTGCTCAAATGCACTTTCACACAACGTACTATTATCCAAGGTGAGTTCACACAGCATAAACACCGACACACGTGTGTGAGGATGGGGCAGATTGAGGACAGAGCAGACGCCATCTGTTTCACCTGTGGCAGTCTTTGACAACAGTGACTCCCAGGCTGAACCTCCTGGCCTCCATGGTTTCTTCATGTAGGTCCCGTCCTACATCCATCCCCATTGTGCCGGGGTGGTGTTGCGACCCCTTCCACCATTGGAACACGTACAGGCGTGATTATACACACTTAAACTCACACACAGTGTGCAACTGGGAGCTATCGTTCTCCATTATGAAATCTAGGTCGGGGTGCGGACGAGGGGGGCTGGGGGAGTAATTATTTTTATCATTATTAATTTCCACCTCAAGGTTGTACCAGGGCTTTTTGTCCACTTCTGTCTTCTTTCAGCTTTTGAACACACATACACACGAACATACACACCTAAACACACACTTATGACTAGCAGTGTCTGTGAAAGGGCCACGTGCCAAATAAGGCAGAAGAGAGGTTAAGGGGACAAAAGGGAAAAAAGAGCTCTGAGGGATGGAAAGAGCGTGCTGCTGAGGCAAGGCAGGGGTGGGAAGACGATGGCGGGTCGAGGGGGGTTTTGTGTATGTGTTGCTTCATCACCCACTGGACCCTAATTTACACTAACAGGTTGTTTGCTTGATATGGCAAATGAAAATAAAAGCCTACGTGTTGGAGGAGGGGAAGAGCCAAGAAAAGAGAAAGTGAGAAAGAGAAGCCCTGCGGGAGCACTTCAGCTCTGGTGACTTGCACACTCCAATTAGTCCCATGAAAGGCTCGTCCCCCCCTAAGAGGAACACAAGGGGTAAAGGCATTGCTCAATGTGTGAAAACCTGCCAGCATCTCTCCCAAAAGTCAATTCTGAGTCACAGATGGAAGACAGACATCGCAAAATGCATTGTCAGATCAAAACAAGGACAGAAAACTAGTGAAGACAATGAATGTCTTTGAATGACCTGGCGTGACATGACACAGATCTATCAAAAACCTGAAACACCAGTAAACTACCATGTATTATGCTTAACATATGACGCCACACAAACAGGCAGTTAAATAAAAATGAAACATGACTATTATGAGCGAGTCTGCTGACATGCAGGTCCATGTCATGAGTTTTTCCAGTGTAACTTTGAGCCAATATATTCACTACAGTGGAGAAAAGATTTTCCTTCTTAAAAGATGCCACAGGAAAATAAGGAATGCCAAAACTCTTCTGGCTCTACACGTGTGGATCCTTAAATGGTCAGCATTTTATAACCCACTGCATCACAGTGATTTAACACTTGGTCAGCTGGTAAATATTCACCACCTCTGCTCTGCTTTCATTAATGAACTAGTCACAAGTGGTTCCATCCAGAACGTTGTACCTACTCTGTCTGCTGATTAGTAAGACTACAAAAACTAAAAACTGGTAACAATTGAAATGGTTCCGTCGAGAAGGTCCTATCTACTCTGTCTGCTGATTAAATCAGGTGGAGTCTAAAAACTAATAAAACATTTCATAGTTTGCAGAATATGACTGCACTGTTTTCATT
This sequence comes from Paraplagusia blochii, assembly GCA_016785265.1. Lineage (NCBI taxonomy): Eukaryota > Metazoa > Chordata > Actinopteri > Pleuronectiformes > Cynoglossidae > Paraplagusia > Paraplagusia blochii. The sequence continues at coordinate 96,816 of JAFBJS010054928.1, read as the reverse complement.
TCCCTGGGAGCCACAAACCCTAGAATGATAAGTCCTCACTGTCTCCTGTCCAGCCAAGATTAGATGAGGAAACTCCGTTCGTGTTATTACTCACACATTTGTCCAGCAGATCAAGTGGATCAAGATTTTTTCATCTCCTATCAGAGTTGCCCAACCCAGCAGTAGATGAATATAAGAGTGGGATGTTGACCTGTATGTGCTTTAGTTTCCTACTTCTTCAGGGAATATTTATCCTTCTTTAGTATATAACTTACATCAGGTATGGGCAAACTTTGACTCGCAGGCCACAATTTGTCCTAAAATTGAACACAAGAGTCAAGAGCAGAAAGATGGATCATTTGCTTAAACTAAGATAAACAACATAACCTAAAATTCTACATTTTTGACACCTTTTTGACGTCAACAACTGGGGAAATACATTATTACGCATATTGATAATATGAATAAATTATTTTATTTAGACAAGGTTAGCAGGACACATAAAAAAAGCTCAACGTTCTGCATATGGCCCCCAGGCCTTAGTTTGCCCATGCCAGACTTACATGATCAATGTTGTTTTGTTGACAGCACTAGGAGAGTGAAAAGTGCAGACGGTTTGGAATAAATATAAAACCCAACTGCAACTTAATATTTTCTTTAGTTGAATTGGGTTGGCAATTCAGCTTCAAACGTAGTTTTTGGTCTAATCCAGGCATGGCCAAACTAAGGCCCCAGGGCCGTATGCGGCCCATTGAGCTTTTTAAATGCGGCCTGCCGACCTTGTCCAAATTAAATGATTATTCGTATTATCATTATACCTCTGCCCTTTCCCTACAATGCCATGATGTCATAACGGATATTAGAAATATAGGATTTTAGGTTTTACACAGGGCTTTTACATGCTATTTATCATAGTCTAAATGAACTATCCATCCTTCAGCTCTGGACTCGGCCCTGAGTGTCCAATTTTAGGACCAGTTGTGGTCCAGGAGCCAAAAAAGTTTGCCGATGCTTGGTCTAATCAATCTAATCCGCTGGAATAAACTACCATCATTATCAAGTTCTTAGCAGTAATAAATTAGATGATGAAACGTCACCATTTTCTGCCTGCTTCTAAAAGTCAATGTCACCAACACATTTGTCATTTCTTGTGCACAGGTCCTCTATAATTCTTTCATGCAGTCTGTCTCAGTGAAAAAGTGACTGCGGACTTCAGCGCAGGAAGCACACAGCAAAGCATAAATAGAGGCTGAAGTTGAGCAGGTGCACGTTATTGTCTTGATGGTGTATTTGGAGGCTCATTCACAGGACAATTTGAAACCTGTGAATTTAGTACAGAAAAAGCATCAAATCCCAGGGATCTATCAGACAGCAGTGTCTGTAGCTACAGCGAATGTGTCTGTATTTGTTGGCTTTTTCAATGATTGAGCCACATGGCCTGGCATCATTTATGTGTGATGTATTTTCCAATCGCTGTGAGCCTTCTGAGCTCTGAGTGTGGCTCAGGACTGCCTGAATGCACACATTGCCAAACTTAAACTTGTTTTGCACTCATGTTAGACAGAAAATGTCTTCTACAACCTCCCAATTTTTTTCTAGTGTATCCATCATTTCCCTAAATTCAACAGCCCCCCCCATCTTGCAGTCATGGTAACAGAGCTGTGAAAGAACAAGCTGAGAATTGTGATACATTTGAGATGACAGACACATGGCCACATTGTGACGGAGACAGACGGCGTGAGCTCTGAGTGCTTTGACACGACGGAGAATTCATTTCCCCTTCAGCTTGCCGCCAATTAGAACGGACAGGAGGTAGAAGTTATAGAGGACACAAAAGAGTTGCAGAGAAAATGTAACACTTGCTTTGAAGGAGGGCTCATGACTAAATCTGCACTACTAAAAGTGAGCCTGTGAGCTTCATATGTCTGAACTGATTCCCATTCACTAGTTGACATATAGAAAAAACAATGTAGCAATTAACCTTATTGGCATGTCTTGCATTTATATTATATCTTGTATATTGGGCTGTTTCTAACACCTGTTACTTTTCTATAAAAAAATACCAACAGTCCCAAGACACCAGTTCAGGCCAACATTTCATAGAGTTAAATGACTCTATTCAAACACACTGGCTGAGAACTAGGGAGAAGACACGGTACACAAACCCTAACTCTCGCTGTGCAAACACGTGCGGCAAATATAAAGGTGTATAAATGTGCAAACAAAAACCATATTCTTTTCACTCAGATTGGAAACACAACAGGATGGAGGGAAGGGGTCGGGGGTGCTGTGTCCACAGAACACACAATAAAAGCCAGTAGACAGCCTTGAGCTACAGGCTCAGCTACATAAATAAAGCAAGTGTGAATCTCATTCTAAACCACTACCCAACCTCTCTTCATACTTCATCCTTTTCCTCCTCATCATCTTTCTCCACCATTCCTGATCAAGGTCTTATTCTGGAGAAGAGGGTAGTTGTGCTTCTTGTGCACCATCCATCTCTCAAACTCCACCTTTCCTACCCCTTTCTCCGTCTCTGGAGACACAGACCGAAGAGCATTTCATTAACATGTTTTCTGGCATTACCAAACACACCAGCATTTGACACCTGGTAATCAACCCGAAAAGGGAACAGTGATTTCAGACCATCGGATGAGTTTTTTTAGAGTGAAATTAGATTCTGGTTTACGAACAGCATGGTTTTCACATATGATCATGCTCGAACAATTAATGGCAACATGGCTGCTCCGTGATTTTTCTTAATGTTACTGATACAGAGGGATTCTCCCAAAAGTCTTGCAAGGAGGGCCAAATGGATTCTAAACAGTGCTTTAGACATAAAGTTCAATGCACAGAAACAAGGAATTGTCACAAATTACATATAAATATCAAGATATATTTGTAATAAGTACTTTATGGGAGGCAGTTTTTATGTAAAAATTTTCAGTCGGATTCCCTGAAATGCACTTTTTTTATTTAAGTCTTATAAAATAGTGGATCTAGGTTTGTGAATTTAAGTTATAGCTGGAGTAAGGATCTTAACCTTCACTCAGATGTGAGTCTGGCCCTGAGCTGGTTAGACCTGTTTAGAGATGGTCAGGATGTGATATTTATTTCTGCCACAGTGCACACATTCAGGGTTCCAAAATCATTGACAGCAGCAAGGGGGGAAAAGACACATATGGTGACGGCGGTGGTGATGGGGTTATTAATGTGGTCTTTATCGTCACCATATGAAAAGAAGGAGGGGAGTCTTTTGCCCTTAATTATATGGGTCACTGGAGTAGTAGCTGGTGGTCCCACATGGACAGGATCAACAAGTCAAACAAATGCACAGACGGCTGTCTGACATCGGAGATAATCAGCAATGATCTACTTTAGTGGAAAGCAGAAAATACAAGTAGGTAACATTTAACTGGATTTAATCTTTATGTGTAGGTTTGGATTTGTGTATGATATAATTGGGTTTTGAAGCCCATTAAATAAAATACCAGCTCTGCCACAATATACTACAACAGACCAACAGTCAATGTACAAAATTATCCCCATTTTTAATTGTAGGTCCTGAAGCACAGTAGTCCACACACACACACACACACACATTATCCATTAACAGGTCAGGGGTCAAAAGACAGTCCCATCCTACCACAATATGCAATAGGACCTCCCCCACTCATTTCTCCCACCCCTCATCCATTTATTTTCCTCTTCACACCCTCCTGCTCGGCTGTCATCTCTCACTTCGTCTCCTCTAAATGTCCATTGACTGTGTTCATGGACCCTTTATCCTTTGTCCATGTCCATCACAAATGTGGCTGCCAATCACACATGCTCTTTCCATATGAACTTACTGCTCCTATATCTACATAACTGCAGTGTTACATTGTATCCAAGGCCTTTTTGCCAATACCTCTAGATAAAAGTTCTACGTTGATTCACCATTTAGTCCAATCATTTTCTCTCTGCCGTTCCCCTCCACTTAACTCACAATCTTTCTCTTTATGCCTTTTCCCATTAAATGATGAGTTGCCACGCAGCTCTTGCCCTGAGGGAATCTTTGTCTTTCAACTCCGGCAGAGATGGACGGAATTCAAAAATAAGACTGTGTTACACATCCCTCTTTGTTTCCGGTAACAAGTCAGAGAACCCAGTCCTGCGTGTGACTGTTACTGTGTTACTGTGTCACTGTGTCAACGTGGAGGATGTCATAACTGTTAAACAACTACATGAACTGTGATGTTCTTGTGCATTTACTACTACCAGTCACTTTTCTTATGTTTGGAAACTTTAACTTTAAACAAGGTTTGTAGAATAAGTTCACAAATAAATGGGGGAAGGTGTGTGGGGGTAGGGGGTGAATTACTTAAGCTTATATACTGCTTTTAATTGCATTACCTTAAGGAATGTTTATTATTAAATGAGTAAGAAATTTAAGAAATATACTGTATATTTAATGCAGAAAAACACATGTCAAGACATTAAAAATAAAAGAAACACAATGGAGGAGGGGAACTAAAGTATTTGATGAAAGATACAATAACATCCCCTCTGTACAGACAACCATACAGCCCACACAGACAAGGCCATGCCTCATTAATCCATCAGTCCAACCAGCACCCCCTCACACCATCATCCCATTCTTTCATTTTCTACGTGCTGCTCGAGCAGCCCGTATTTACAACCTTTGCGCTAAATGGTGGGGGGTTAGTTGATTTAGGATAAGTACAGTGCAGAAAGGAAACAAAATGAGGGACGTGAGACATGACCACAGAGTGACGACTACTCGTGTCTCTCTCCGTAGCTTTCCCTTATGAGATTTTTTTTTTAATACCTCCTTTGGCATCAGTCTGGTGAAAGCACACAAACTCAGCTTAGTGGGCAACAGCAAAGGTAATCATGATTAATGAAGTGCAGTTATTTATGGCTAGACATGGAGATAACTTCACTTTGGGCTCATAATGGCACACAGGAAAAGACACACTCTGCTGCACTGGCACAAACATTACGCAGACGCTGATCAAGGTCACCCCAGCAGATTATCATAACTGGTAAATGAGTTCAATTAAACAAGTGGCTAATGACTGCTAGCTAATGACCAAGTCCTACACTGGCAGCTTGGTGACAGCTTGTAAACCTCACATTTTTGTGTGTTATCGACACAGACTAAGCCTTTTTGTATCACCGAGGAATAAATTACAGTTTATGGTAAAATATGTTATTCATCTCTACTCAATGTAACCATCAGCGTTGCTTGCGTTAACTTGTGTAATGAGTTCCCCCACCCGTAACTTGCTCCCACGAGCTCAGTTTCCCTTGATTGTAGCGAATATGAACAAAAGGATTTACAGATGCTATAGAAAAGAGAAGGTTATGGAATTTTTACGTGACTGTGAGGGAGATTAAAACCATTTGTTTGAAGGAGGATGGAAACTTCCACACAATTAAATGGCAATTTAAATCATGAATGAGGAAGGTGGATGCCATCATCAGAGGAAGCTGATGGATTATGGTCATGAGCACGGGCGCTGCCGTAACAGGGCCGGGTTAGTCTCCTTCACCCTCACCACCCTTTCACGTGGCATCATTTATTCTAGGCTATATAACAAGCAACGGGGACATTTCATCACCTCCGATGTCATGGCAGACTGTTGGCGAAGCACGTGGGAGTGAAGGTTGGCTGCAGCAAAAAGCGTCAGAATCATTTTCCTTCAATACAACAATAACACATACAGGTATCCTTTTTTAAGCTGTTAACTATGATGTAGGTGATTAAATGTATTGTGTAGAATAGATATAAGTTGACAAAAAAATACAATAAAAACAAAAACAATTGTAGAACAAAAGAAACAAGTCTTTTAGGTTTTTAAAATCTGGGATAAAAGAAAGACTTTTAGCCATAGGGAAACATCTAATGGTGTATTAGTAATTGCTATTTATCATGAGTAGCTGTCTTTAAAATCCCAAACAATAATGTGATGTGATGTGTGTGGTACTTGGACCTATAAAAATAGTTCCAAGTACCTTCTGGTAAATAGTTATACCATCAATGACATCAGTATTTGACATTTGTTTAAGACATTTTAAATGCAATGTCATGGAGCACCTAGTAAGAAAACTTTGACACAGTTTTATACTGTCTTGATCGAAAAGGTACCAGGAAGTCAAGAACATCATCTGCTGAGTAATATAGAATATAGTTTTTTTCCAAAAGAAAATAGAAGTAATTGTTTGGAAACCTCTACCCAATCACACAAGGAGTGCCCATTTTTATCACACTGTTTCAACTTTATGGCTGTGGCAGTGCCAGGTTTTCAAAATGTTTTCCTTCTGGGGGGAAAAAAAAAAGTAGATCGCAGGCTGTAAGAGGAGGATCCTTTCAAAGAGCTTGAGTCTGAGCCAGAATCATACCCCCAACACTCCACTGCATAAAGCACTACATTCCAAACACATCCTAAGAGTTTTCTGGGGCCAAAATTTATCGTATGTTTAAGAAGTACTGTAGTTGCCAAACCTATTAAACTGACTGGATTGAGAAATTTACTCAGGACGAGTAATCTTGTGCTCTTCTGATCTGCACTAACTGCCTTGGATGCTTTACAGAGGACAAGGCGGACAGGCAGCAGTCTGGCTCAGTGGCGAACTGCTCAGAAAGAGCAGTAAAACCAGCAAACAGTGGGATGCTTCGCTGTTCAGATGCCACTCTGAAAACACACACTTTCTCTGCCAACTTCTGCAGCAGAGACAAAATGGTTCCCAACACATTCATTGGGCTCGGAGTTCTCCACCATTGATGAACAGGCTGAATAAATCATACAAGTTTAGCTAAAAATGTGTACAGCCAGGAATTCTAAAGTAGCCGGAGAGTGAGTTCGGAGAGTATTTGGTATTAGCAGACTGCTGGCCGCATGGCTGGGGGAGCTGAGCCTTTTGAGGTACAGGCTGTTGTGAGAGAAACACTGAATTATGCATCCAAGAAAGGATGGGGGATTGGCTGCTGCTTCCAATAACAACCCCCACACCTCCATACCATTTACCGACAGATAGATGGGTGGGTGCATCTAGATGAAGTTTCACAGGAGGTCAGCACTGCATATGTAGGATTAATAGACACTCTGGGGCGTTTTTCTCTTGCCTCTGTTTTCTGCACCATTTCACCTCATGGTAAAAATGCCACTTTTTGCCCACGCTCATTTGATATGGGAGGTGAGGAAGGTCCTGTTGCCGCTAGCAAAGACGAATGTTCAATGACAGGTTGATGATACATTTGGTCCTGAAGAATCGGCTGAGGGTGAATATGAGGTTCCCTGCATCGATTGTCAAAGACGACAACAATCTTCTGCCACACTGACAATGAGCTATGGGGTCAAAAGGCCACTCTTTTAACTGCCCTTTCCCTACCTAAAAAAAAATCAATTCCCCATTAGAATCCCTTTTTCATTTGAAGGATTAGGATTGCACTAAAATGATGACTGACTACATTCGCCTTTGTCATATACGATTATAGATGTTCTCACCTCCCATCTCATTTTTATATCGTATTCATATTTCAACAGTCCAGTGGTCCTATCGCTCCTAGGACTTGTGCGTTTCCTCCACATCATTTGAACTTCTTGCTCCTCCTCTCTTGACAGTCATCACCAGGCTGTTGCTTCTATTTCTGTGCACTGCTGCAGGCTATACATTCTGCATATTTTGAAATGAACCCACATAAGTAACACCTGCTTTCTTCAGACTGTGCAACCTGACATCCAGTAAGGATTTTTACACAGTGCAAACAAAAGCTAGTAGATCATCAGAAAAGCATAGTTGCATACTGGTGCGCCCCAAGACGCCCAAACCTTATTCTTCCAGTGCCTTGAAAACTCCAGAGTAAACCAAAACTCTGATGTCCTTCAGAGCCATCACTGTTGGCAGACACCACACTGTTGGCTAAATAGCAAGACATGCCATTATAGATTAGGGCAGGTCTCTAAATGGATCCTTTTGAGTGTCATTTCCTGCCAAGGCCTATGGCACAAACATCCCCTGTCACCAGTTCTACTCTTAGAAGTGGAGCAGCAAACCCCTCCCTATCCCTGTCCTCTAAACTACCTTACCCACACTGATGGATTGCCGGCAGTCAGTAATAAGCTGGCCAAGGCTACTGATGACAGCAAGTATGCAGTAAAAAAAAGTAGTGCCAAGTCACCACATTACAAATCTTTCTCCCAAAACACCAACACAAGGCATTCAATATTTCTCTTTTTTTTTAAAGACCCTCCTCTTCACCCAGAGTTGGCCTTAAACACCAATAGAAACCTAACCAATTGACCAAATGTCTCCTACATGCACCATATCTCCATGGAAAATTACAATTGTTAATTTAACCCCACACTGACCCCTGCATTTATACATTTGTATGCGTGCAAACATCAAGTCCCCAGTTCAAATTATACAAGGTCATAAAAGAGGGGTATCAGTGTGCAGTGCTACATATTAAATCAATTTGGCCGAGCCGTATTTATGAGCTGCTACAAGCTGTGGCCATTCTGCACACACAAACATCCAAATGACCACATGAATATATATGGCAAACTCAGCGCTTATGGCAGGAATAGATGATGCCCTCAGGCTGTTGGTCCGCTCTGATGTCTTCCCCCTTCTCAAGCTCTAAGATGTATGTGTAAAGGCTGAAGGTATAAGAAGAGGGTGGAGTCAGAAGCTGCTATCAGAGAAGAAAATTTTCTGAAAGAGAAGACCACATGATAGCAGTCAGGTTTGTCTAACCCATAGATAAATACAGTTGTAAAATGAATATTGTTATTCTCCACTCTGCTTGTCTTGTGAAGCTCAACACATGGGACACACAGATGTGACTGTATTTGACATGACATGCTCTAATCAAGAAAACATGCTCTAGAATGTTTTACATTGTAGAAAGGACCGTGCAACAAATGGCATGAAAGACAAACAAAACGTCCGTGAGAAGGGACGGACAAACGGGCGTGTTCTCTTTGCCATCTGCTTTGGTTCATCTTCTTTGTGCTTTGCTTGTTTGAGTGTCATCAAAAGTGAATGTGTCCAGAACCCCTGGACTTATGCCCCAGACAACAATACATTATTATATTTCCAAAAAGAAGTGGTTATCACACCTCCCTTATACATTTGCACTACATGCAGAAGGTCCTGGGTTCAAGAGGAACCACATACATGATGACATGTGGCAGCCTGAACTGCAACCACAGCTAAATGGCACCTCATGTGGCAGCTTGCATGTATTGCACACTTATTGTGACTCAGTGGATTTCCCTTTTCTGGGATGAATTTAGGGACTAATGCCTAGAGTAACAAGCAAGTAAATAGCATTATAAGCATTGGTGTACAATTTCCCCCAATTTAAATAATTACTTCTAATCTTTGTGATTATTCTACTAATACAGTGATCAAGGTAAACTCTTATTTATTATTTTTTAAAGATAATTCAATATGATCACTAGAAAAGACAACTCATCCCATTCTATTTAATATTGGCAGCATCTCTCCATAAAGAGGCCAAAGGGCCACTCTTCATCCATCCTGCCTCTCGTCATCTCGTGACTCTGGCTTTAATGTCCTGCTAAAAGTTTACCAGTTCATATCGTTGAGAAATGACTGATGTTACATTTTTCATGCGGGGCATTAAAAATTCAAAAGATCTGTTCCCCTTATTTATTCTGAGACTTGGGGAAAAAAAACATGACTCAATAATGGATGAGTCAAAGGTTTGCTAAGAAAAGAGAGGCAGTGTGGTACAACTGAACTCAGGAAGAGAGAGAGAGAGAGCGGATATAAAAAGGTTTATGGGTGAACTCTTGCAAAGAAACAGACAGAGATAAAGGGAAATGTGCAGCTGCCCATGGATGGGAGAGAGGAAGTAGTAGCGTCTGGGTGTAAAAGTCAATCTGACCTGGTCTGCTGTGTAAAACCTTTGTCATTACCTTCAGGTAAACAACGCTGGCTCGCCTGCCCTCACGTCCTGTACTCTTCATCCGTCACGCTCGGCAAATGCAGCTGGGTCTGTCGAACAATACCAAACATTCAGTTCACAAACAAACACACACAGATACCCAGTTGTCATTACCTCATTGCTGCAGATCATGTATTTGTGTTAGTAGAAGACCATTTATGGTTGAGGAGATGTATAACATTCCCAAAGGCTCAATACAGCTATTATAACAATCTGGTTTGACCACGTTGAAAAAAGACCAACCAAATATCCAAGCTGTTCTGGTTTTAAGAGAACATATCACTTTCCAGAACACAAAATTAAATTGACCTAGACCAGTACAGGTTAAAAATAAATAAATAAACATAGCATTTTAATTATGTCAATTTCTGTGTACAATGTGTTTTTTGTTTTTAGGTTAGATGTTCTCTTATAACGTTTCACAACATCTCAAATTTGAAAAGCGTTTATTTTTCAAACCACTTTCAGATGCCATGATCTTATTCTCTCTTTAATGAAAGCCTTCTTTTGGTTGCATCAATGGAATGATTCAACTTTTTGTGAATTGACACAACTTAAGAATTAACGCTGGTTGAAGGGGCATAAATATCAAATAATTGCATTAAAAAGTGGCAAAAAGTGCAGCAGACATATGAGGTCGAATGGAGACAGCATGAACGCTGTACTATGGCCACGCTACCATCCCAGCTGATGTTACCAACAACTTACTCAGGCTGCCATCTAGTGGTTGTCAGAAGAACATAATAATTTTGAACGACAAATCGCGGTGTGAAATCAGTTATAGAGTATAGACATAACTACTCTATAAAGTATCAATAAATGTTACTGGTGTTTATTATTATTTCATGTAACAAAGTGTTTTTATGTGCAATAAAACAAATTTTAACATGTTAGGTTAAGATTGGTTTAGGAGAATGATATTAAATCTTTGAGGGAAAATATCAATCTGCACTGATATATTCCCTGCAAGATTTAGTATCATGTATATGTGTGTACACTAGCTTTACCCTAAATGTTAACTTAAACATAGTCCTCACCACAAAAAACATCCCTAACCTTAACCAAATTATTCTTAAACCTAAAAATAGGTTGCTGCTCCCTTTTCGCTTTAATGATGGGTAAATAGTTGAGGAGAAATTGTACTCAGTGCTGTGTCACAATGGAAAAATAGTTCACCTACACTTAGAGGGTACACTATAACCCTCTAAACTAGCAGAGTCCAAGTCATTTTACTGTGGGGTGCTACATCAACAATACAGTTCCCTTAAAGGGCTGGTTGTAAATAGAAGAGTGTGTTGCTGTAACATTAATACATGTTACTGCAATTAATTATCTGTTCAAGTAACAAATATTGTTTATTGCTGTGAAATAAACAAACTTTTTATTTCTCAGAGTAAGACACTCTGGGGCACAGTCATCATAAACTGCTTTGTAGTCTCCCGTGGGCCACACAAAATTATTTGACAAGTTGCATTTTGCCCCTGGGCCTTGACTTCGACACATATGCTCTAAGGTTTTAGATATATATATATAGCCCATGAGAATAGCTGCACTAAGATATTCAAGTCTCACACACAGTGCACTTGAATGCTAAACTCAAACTCAAAAGTCTCAATTGTGACCTTACTCATCATAACCAGGGCCAGAACTCAACTAAAGTAAGCAACAAATACAACTGACACACAAACACACCCATTACCTTTTAATAAACAACATTTTAATTCGAGCGTCAGCGTCAGACGTCATTGTACACTCGCTATTCAACGACTCCTCCCATTGTTTGGTTTGATTCTCCTCCCTCCCACTCAGCTTTTAATTCAATGTTTTATCTTTTGTTTATTGCTGATGTTTTCTTTCTGTGGCTGCAGGAAGCAAAGGGTTGGCAGCAGCTCAGTTTGATCTGCAGTCATGGATGAAAAGCGCCTGCAGGCATAAACAAGGGCATTTTGGAAATATAAACAACACTGCCATGCCATTAAAAATAAAGTACATAAATACGAGTCCTCCTGACAGCGGGGGAAACGGGCCAGTGACAGGATTGTCATGGTAAACAGTCCGTGTGGGGGCATTTGTGCGAAGCAGAGGGGGTCACCTCTATGACAAGCCAGCCTCAGTTTTAACTTGACAAACAAAGAGTCCGGATATGTCCTTATAATTCAAACGGCCTATTCACATATTGAGTTTTCACAGAAGGGCAATGGAGACTGAGCATCAATAACACCACAAGACTTTTGATGTTGAAGCAAAGAAAGATTCAAAGCACAAATGGCCAGAAATTTGCCAAAGAATTTCAAAGACATGGCTCATTTACAAAGCATTAAAAAAAAAACAAGAATGAATTAATTCTCATAACTTGAAATAAAACATTGAATGACAGCCGTACACTTTGTATCTCTGCCAAAAGCATTGTCTTTTGTCTTGGACGGATCGTAAGTAACAGTCGATCCAAGTACAGTTGACAAATGATTTTATTTATTACCAATACCAATTTTTTCACATGGACACATTTTGCTGTGTTACAACTTAAATATAACTGAGTGGAACATTTAAGGTTCACTTTAGATTAACAGTTATTTTCAATCTTTGTTCTTTTACCATTTTTTTTGTATCACAAAAGTCTGTAAACTGAGAGACAGCATCATAAGTGTAGGGGGAGTTGGACAACAACTGAGGATCACAACTACGTAACCATTTAAAAATTGCCAATAAAAATAAAAAAGGTATTCCAAAGTACTGAAATTGTTGCAGTTGTCCAGCCAAGCATTCGTTGATCCATCCATTTTTATCCGCTTATTCTTTACTTCGTGTCAGGGAGCAACAGTCTCTAAAATTGCAACCCAAATCACACCTTACCAGCCCCTCTGGAACCTGCCTGCAGGTGGTCAGCCTACATTAAATATCAATGTTGCTTCTCTTGGTTTTTCTTCAGACATGAAGATCACAAAATATTAAAGAGTATAAAAGGTCAATGATCTCAACTACTGTTATCCCTAATTCCAGAAAACTCTTCACTGCAATGTACAAACATTGTCCTGAGACAGAAACTGGCACGTAAACACCACGGCTCTTCCAAAATAAAATCCTCCATTTCTTATCTCAACACACCCAGACTTTCTGTTTTTGGCTTTTACACATTCACAATTTTTTTAGCCCAAAATTCACAAGGGTCATTCCCTCTCATCCTCTACCAGCCATTCTTTCCCCACATCTCTCACAGGCACCATTCCCTCGTTTGTCCTAGTCCTGACTCTGAAATCTCTTCATTTGTCTCGCAAACAATGTCATGGCTCAATCTGGACACTTTGGTTGGTTGGTTGGTTGGTTGGCTGACACCATCACACTCTTGTGTCTATTGGCTGGAATTATTCCAGTGCACCTGGATTTTTTTTTAAGTTGCAAGTTTATTTTATATAAAGTTCTGTTTGATAAAGAAAACAAGATAATGATTTAAACATCTGTAATTACTGGCTGGCACCATGTGTTGGTAATTCCAAAGCTGTGATTTTTCTTTTGACTCACTCATAATGATCAGTTGCACAAGGGGATTAGTGGAGACATTTACCCTCTCACAAAAAAATAGTTTAATAATAGTTTTTGTCCCATCACATCTGCTCGAGATCCAAAAAAAAAAAAAAAGCTTTTTGGGAGACTTCTGTTGTTCATTCGTGACTGGAAACGTTCTTCATAATTGAATTAGTGCGGAGGCTGTACTGATTCAAAGTTATCTTATACTGCCCCTTGGTGGTGAGATACAATACTGCAATTGTTTCTGGTGTTATTTAATTTTAAACTGGAAAAGATCAGGTTTAAATGTTTTCTCCATATGTTTTTTTTCTCTAATCCATGCATGCTGATGTGAAAAAAGAGATATTGTATGAACAGTGATGTTTTTGTTTGTATCTTCTTTTATAGCTGTGATATCAACCCTTTATAAGGGTGACAAAGGTGGACCCAGGAAGGAACGAAAGAAAAGTACACTCCTTGCCATTGTGATTCACACAACGAAATGTCACCCCTGCATTTAACCCATCACCAAAGTGAACAGTGAGCGCCTGGGGAGCAATGAGTGGAGACAGTGCCATGCTCAGTGGACCTTAGTGGTAACTTGGCAGTTGGTGGATTCGAACCTGAAGCCCTCCGGACCCAAATCCAGTTCCTTAACCACTAGGACACCACTGCCCTGTTGAATAATCAAGGTGAAATTATAATTTAAATTATACTTGCAATAATGGGAATCATTAATTTACTGTATGACACAACTGGCATCTGAAAATCAGATCAATTTAATATTACAGCAAAGTTGTCATTTATCCTAAGACAGTTATAAGAGATAAGACTTTTTATTGGGTTACGATTAAAAATATTTCTAAAGGAACCATGTATTGCAGTGCAGCGTCACCTCATCCTCTATGTTAGTTTACAGACTGCTCCAGCTGTGATGAATGGCTCCAGTGCATCAGTACTAAAGCGCTGAACGCTACAGTAAATCCTCTGAATACTAATCCACAAGCAACTGCTGTTATGCAAAGCAGACATAAAAGACGCAAAACCGGTTCAATGCACCTGACACGGAATAGAGTTCAATTATTTAAGTGCTGGAGGGTAGTAAAATGCATTGGTAACAGACTGTTATGGGTATTACTTCATCTAGAACAAGCAATAGGCCGTCCAGGCGGTCATAAGCTAAGGTTAAAGGTGCAGCCTATAGATCAGCCCTGGCTGTTTTATTGTTGTTGTTAAGATGGGATAAGCAATCAGTGTGAAACCTTTGCCATTTCTTTTTTTACAAGCCGAGATTAAAATGTTAATTAATGAAAAACAGTTACACAAGTGTCGTTATCTGCATTATAAATGCACATGGGTGCATGTATACTAACATGAATACTAATACCTGTACCTTTTAACCTAAACCACAAAATCCTTAGGGGAAATGTCCTTTTTCTATCTTTTCGAAATACATTTATAGAATACAGAGATTGAAAAACAAGTATATTTAAGTTTTGGTCCAGGGTTGAACAGCAGTGTGCCTAACCCAGAGAATAGATTTTTAAATAATTGGAATAAATTCACATAGGTAGCACCTAAGGAGCCTCTGTTTGGTCTTTTTTAATGTTGTATCCAACTCTCATTCACTGGTATAGGACAGAGATTATAGGACTGGTGTTTCCCTCTCATCATCATGTGTTCTATAACCCATTACGTAACGTCCTGACGGAGAAAAGCCGCTGTGTGACGTCATAACTGGATTGAGCGATCTGGTTTAAGAAAAAAGAATAGTAACCTAAGAAAAGGGCTTAATTAAATGTATTCCAGTATAGTGATGGTCTATTGCTAAGCTGGTGTGTGTACGTGTACATAATGTATAATGAGTGTTGGTCATATTCTGCGTCACTCACACGCTATTACCAAAGTTACGGTTATTGTGTGAAGGATGACAGATTTAGTCAGCTTTCATTAACGAGAGTCGCATTAACCTCGCCGAGAATAACCGGTATAGTTCTAATGTAAAATATTCACTGGACTGTGTGGTCCAACCATTATAAACCGATTGTTATTACAGTATTTGAACTGCACGCTGACTTTGTTCACTAGTGCGCAGTTGTTGGCATCTTTACGGTGAAACTTACATAAAAACGTCAGTTAGCGCTCGAAAGATTTAGATTTTTTTTTTTGGATAAAGACTTACGAAACATATGGAAATGCGAGTCAATTAGTCAAAACTACACATAACAAGTCAACAAGTCATATGGTTTTGAGGATTATTATGTGATTGTTGTTGAAATATGAAACTGTTTCATACAGTATTTACACCATTATCTTACTATACAGCGTTTTCTCTGTAATAAAATAACCTCACCTGTTCAGGGAATTCTTCTTGCAAAGTTCGAAGTTTCCAAAACAACTAATCCTAGTATAACATGGCAGCTCCGCACTAATGAGCTCCACCCGTGTCTGATTAACTTCACCTGTGTCCACTTACCTCTAAGTATATCCTGGTGCTTCCGGTCCGTTGGATTGTCATTTCTATATTTTTTTTCCTTTTCCTCATCTATCATCATTAGTGTATTGGTATTTTACGTTCCTAAACTGCACTGTAAACCCTAAATTAACTTAGCTTGTATGACAATTATTATTTAAACAGAGATAAACAGAACAGAAATTATGACGTTTATCTATCTATTTATATTATTATATATCTATTTTACGAACAATTACAGGCACATAAAATGTATTAGACCTATAATATGTCTAATATCTCTTGGTCACTGCTAATGAAAATATTTAAAAAGATGTAAATTAATTTTGGTGAGTTCATGGTGTTTGGACCAATAACAACATAAGTGAATTATTTGTTGACATTTAAGTCCAAGTCAACTGTGAAAGACTTTGTCTTTTGAGTATGCTTGTAGATAACAATATCTCCAAAGTAAAGAAAGAGAAAACAACAAAGAACATTATTGTCATTATTAATATTCAGAGTTGTATACGCTGAGTACCTATTGAGGTTTGGATGATTTTATTTTGAAAACCGGAACTGTTCGACATTGCGTCCGTTAGGCTGTTTACCGTAATTGCGGCAATATAGAAGCACATCAATTTTATGGGTAGATTCGACAACGGGGAAACCAGCGAAAGCTGTACCGCAGTCTTCTTTAACGCCTATCAAGCTGCACTCATTGGTTTCGTGTATTACGGCTGTTAACGTTGCGAACGATTCTATTAACAGCCTTACGGTTCAGTCCCAACGTCCGCGGTGCGGCAGAGATGCTCAGCGGGTGGACACGGGAGGTGTGAGGCAACATCAGTGTTGAGTTCTCCGAGTTACTGTGCCTGATATTCAGGTTTCCGCCGAATCCCCTCACTCTCTCCATCGCCTGGCTCTGGGAGGAGACGTCATGAGTTGATCTCTCCCGCTGACAGATGTTACTGAGCTACCGCTGCGTGAACAGATTATCCGTATGTTCTCACTGCTTTCGCTAAATCTGCCTTTTTAATTTAAAGGGAAGCGTTTTTGCCCTAAATGATTTGTCCTCGCGTTGTGCTGGGACAAATCGCTTTTATTTAATTTTCGGTATCGCATAAAATGCTACCTGGATCTGCCGCATCAATGTTACCGTCTGCAGAAGCCGCCAAACTGTACCAGACCAATTACGTCCGAAACTCCCGTGTGATCGGACTCCTGTGGGCCATCTTTACCATCCTGTTCGGTATTGTCAACGTGACCATCTTCTCGCAGCCCTACTGGATCGGGGATGGGGTGAACACGCCGCAGGCTGGCTACTTCGGCCTTTTTCACTACTGCGTCGGAGATGGACACTCCAGAGAGCTGGCCTGTCAGGGCAGCTTCACCGAGTTCGCCAACATCCCCTCCACTGCCTTCAAGGCCGCCTCCTTCTTCATCGGGATGTCCATGATGCTGGTCGTCACCTGCATCGGTTGCTTCAGTCTCTTCTTCCTCCTCAGCACCTCCACCGTGTACAAGATCTGTGGCTGGATGCAGGGAGCTTCAGGTGAGTGCTGCTCCCATCCGAGGTCGATGGCAGAGACGAATAATACGGACTGTGAACAGATTTACTTCCCTTTAGAACTTTATGGATGTGGAGTGACACTCCCACTGCACCTGCAATGATTCTGTTCCACATGGGTAGAATGCCTGGGTGGGGATACTGCTGTAATAATCAGTTAATTCATTAAACAGTGATCTGTCCAGGGAATCATAACCAGCTGTATGAAAGTGGATCAGTCAACAGGACACAGTCTTGTCCAGGTTGCTCAAGGCTTTGGCAGAGGAAATGAGATAATTTAGTGTTAAAAAAAACCGTTAGAATTTACATGCACATACAGCTGCACTGTGAAAAGATAAAAGTATATCTCCACTATATGCGGAAAGCCATTTGAGTTACCATGTTTTAACACCATTTTCAAAATAATGTATGTATATCTAAAATGCTATCATATAAAAATATGCAAGATTCCACTGGAGCAATTTATAATGCTCCATGATTAGAATACAGATGTGTTTTGAGGAAATTACTTTCAACAATAAAAATAAATGATATAGCTATAGTCCAGTTTAGTTTTGACTTAATATACTTCCTACCAAAACATCTTCATATTCCTGACTTGGATAACCATCCTTAAGGAATTGTTCATGTAATCTAGGTAATATTTACATTGTGCTCCATCTAATTTGCATTCCAGATGACGAAAAAAAATGTAGGCTTTTTGGTAAAATAACAATAACCCAATTTAGCAGAAAAAAAATCAATTGCAAAGTTACCCTGAGGAAATGTGATAAATTGATGTCAAGTACAGTATGTTTACTTGTTGATGTCATGGAGCCAAGGTCAAACCTGAATAGCATTTCTTAAACTTTGTTCCTATCAAATCTATTTGTATCTATCACTGTACCTACAAGTTCCCCAGATCAGGGTCCACACTCTGCAATCAATACAGTGGTCGAATTCTAAGCGTAGTTACTAACCAAAAAAATTCAATGAATTCCTTAGGGTATGGTGGCTCAAACCTGCTGTGCCAGTGATGGATCCTGTGACAGAGGATCTTCAATCTGGTCCTGGCCTCAGTGCCAATGATTTTCTTTACATTTCCACGGTTGGAAAATGTATTGAATTCATAGACTCCATGGTGATATTTCTGTCGGCTAAGAGGAAAATGACGCTACTCTGTCTATCCAATTATTTAGATTTCGCAATCAGAAATAGAAGAAGGATAGATAGATAGATAGATAGATAGATAGATAGATAGATAGATAGATAGATAGATAGATAGATAGATTATCCGTTGGGAAATGAATACTCGTGGTTTTAGTGCTACTGCTGTAACACAGGCAATGTCACTGTTGTGATTTAGCTGTTCATTTACTCATTTTATTCTCAGGAGTCACCAGATCTGAATCCAATAAAAGTCCTGTGGGGCATGGTAAACCAAGAAAGATTGGTTTCATTGATATTCAGCCAACTAATCTTCAGTGATGAGACAATACTATCATGTCACTATTGACCCTGACCTCAGGGGAGTGTGTTCAGCATCTTGTAGAATAATAACACAACCCCATAGGAGGACAGGAAGATGCACCAATGGTACAATGAGCGTGGGCATCAGATAATTTCAGATCACTGTATATTCAGGAGGTAGACATTAGGTTTATCCAGTCAGTCTCAATTATATTTTTCCGTGATTTCAATACATTTAAGATCATATTTAAGATTCTCAATCTAATGTACTTCCTGTATAGTCAAAAAAAATCTGCAGAATTTGTTATGAAACTGGCAGATTCTTATGTCTGTTTTTTTTATCTCTCGCCAACAAGTTTGTGGATTTGCTTGTCGCCTGCGGACAGAGTTGATGGTGTTAAATGTTGAAGAGGTCATTTAATACCTGCTGGCATTGTTTTGTCCCTGAATGCGTGGACTAATGTTGTCCAGTGGGAGGAGGGTGGAGGTCTGAGGCATGTGAAACCATATGGAACGCTGCCAAAAAGCAAGGGTCAAAACACCCGCCTTCCTGTTTATCACTTATAACACAAACAAGAGGGATTTGGAGCAACTCGAGCACAGTTTGCTAAGTTGGGCTAAATGAATTCACCAAGCCCCCTTAATGAGGAGACCGCTGGCTCTGTGCGTCTGAAGCTGAGAGATGAAAGACAATACCAAGACTGGAGACCCTGAAAGGACAGGCGGGCTCAGGGATCCCTAATGAGCAGGAATGGCTGCTTAGCACAGTCAGATACCATTACACTTAGCTGAAGGTTAGAGTCCTACTGCCTACATTTCTTGGCCATGCAGAGAACAGGTGGCAGCAATAATTGGTCCCTTACTGTCCATCGGTATTAAATGAGGAGGTACACCATCTTCATAATGAATGTGATATCTCGCAGTTTATGTCCGTGTGTGTGTGTGTGGCTTCTCATAGACGGTTGTACTAGTTATTTTGGTAATGTATATACTATCAGTAAAGTCAGCTCACATCAATGTTTACTCAGTAGGTGAGTTGCCTGATGCCTGACTGCTCCAAGGACATGAATGACACAGTCAGTATTCAGGGCGCTACTCTTCTCTCGGTGGCTCCTGCAGGAGCTTTCACAAATCCCCTTGGGTTGAGGTCAGGAGGCTGTAGATAAACATTTAATAGCACATATCAAATTTGCACCACCGCACAAAGCCATATCTGCTGAATTGATCAGTTAGAGTGCACACATACACAAGAAAATCCAGACGGAGTTTTTTTTTTTTTTTTTTTTCGGGGCCTGATGGGAATGTTGAATATTTGATGAGGAAGCATCTGAAGGCAAACAAAGTACAACGCAACATAGATGGAGTGCTGTCCTTACTTTTCTTTTCTGGTTGTGCTATTTCTGTCCAAACTATTGCTCAGGTCTGTGGTGTTCACTTTAATGGTATGAATGTTAGGCTGACCTGAGTGCAGCCACTCTCTCTGCAGTTCAGCATCCTCCACACTAATTGACCCCATGGCATTTCATCGATGTGGTTCTCGGTTTGGTCAGGTCACCATAAGGACACTATTTTCTCTCAATTTGGCTTAATGGTCCCTTTTTCAAGGCAATTTTGTAACACAAAAGTGTGTTATTTAGAACCATGCAGTGGGTTCGTCTCTTTCTCCAGGCTCTTTAAGTAACGTTCTACTGGGGTCTGTGCATCAATTAACTAGGAAGACTATGAGGTCAGTAATAATTACCTTACATAATGCCTATGTTCGCTGAACAGACTGTTCTCTCTCTTATGATATGTGGTATTTTTCTGTTCTGCTAGTACGTGGCTCACATCTATAAGTAAGCAGGACTTGGGTTTCGTACAGTCAGCATTAATGTGTGCAGACAAGGAGTAGTCCATGTAGAAAGATACAGGAAGATATGCCAGATACTCGCTCTCCTTTCATTTGTTTCCCGTCTATATTATTTGTTGAAATACAGTCATTTTGATCAATGGTCCAGTTTGCTCTACTGCAGATTCTATAGAATTGAAAACAAAATAGTTGCAATGGCATCTATTTTCAATGGACAATTCATTGCTCTTCTTATACTTCACGGAGCTCCTGTAATACTTAGACTTGAGCTGTGTTGGGAAAAGAGAAGCAAACTCATGTCGTTGTGACCCACACCACTGCAGACAACGGGATGTGACCCATCACCCAACAGTGGGCATCTTTGAGTGAGTAGACCTCAGTGTCGATGAAGGTTCTCGGTCATCCAGGTCATGGTCAAGGTTAGAGAGTTAAGTTAGGCAACTGGACATTAAGTTTTTTGGAAAAGGTTTCACCTCTCATCCAATAGGGTTCTTCAGTCCTAACTGTCAATGGGGAGGAACAGAAGTTCTATCCTGTGAGTGGGGAGGAAGGGGTGTTCCAGGTCCCTCCTGTTGGGTGGACCTGGGTTCACCTGTGGACTGCGATACCAGTCGTTGTGTGGGTATTGATGGGTCGTTGCAGTCATTGTTGGAGTAGACCGCAGTGGTAACTTGGCAACTGGTGGATTTGAACCTTGAACCCTCTGGACCCCAGTCCTGTTCCTTTACCACTATACCACCACTGTGTTAAGCCAATGAGTTTAATATTCCTTTAATAATGCAATCACAGTATTTTATGTTATTTTTATCAAGCAACAGAAGAGTTTGGTGGATGACTTACGTAATCAAATGTCAGAGATTTTCGAATCCTCTATTTTCCGGTAGCCCCTGGTATGCACTGAAATTTTATTGAGTTTATGTAAATCATGGAAAAGTGCAGCTAAACATCAAATTACAGAGACCGACTGTGACTAAATTAGTAGTCCAGGCTGTAAGTTTTGGTTCACCTTTCCCTGCAGGGATTAAACTGTGTTGCTCAAACTCAATTCAAATTCCTGTGGTGTTCTCATGGTGACCACCCTGTGTCTACGTGACCCTGAAAAAGGTCTGACTTTAGATTAACGGGAGTTAATCCTCAGATCTCAGATACTGCCCCCGGGTCCTGACACAGGAGGCTGTTTATTTATTCTTCAAATGGGGACATTATGTGGGACACAAGGACAATGCGTCCTGTGACATGACTGTCTGACAAACACAGGACCTGTAGTCTCATTCATTATTCTGTACTGCTTGACACCTTTAGTATTTATCACTAATACATTTTTTAAATGTGTGGCTGTGGCGTTGTATTTGTTAAAGAAGGTAAACTTGAATTGGTTCTCTGATCATAGCACCATCCCGTCCCACACACCTTCCAGTGGACTCACCCCACACAGGACCTTTTGTTGCAATGTGATTTGGGTGGCAGTCATGGACCCCCTGCAACCCGTTAAGGGATGAGAGATGAAAATTAATAAAATAAATTTCATATATTTGTACAAGTATACAAAACATTCCTTTGTATGTTTTACAACTAATACTGTTGTTCATCCTGTAGAATGGCTCCCTCGGAAAGCACAGAGTTTGATTCCCAGGGAGTAGAGCATACAGATGCTATATAATGCTTATGCCCCCTTTTGTAAGTTGCTTGTTATAAAAGCAGCAGCCAAGTGCATAAAAGTTAATATATCAGTTATTAAAGCCAATATTCCTTGACCAAGTCAAACTAAATAAAGATATAAACTAAAATAATAGATAAACCATTTTGGTGTCAAATGAACCAAAGTTGTAATAAAATTCTGCATTAAATTAAGGAAAGGAAAGCAAATTCTTGTTACACACACAACTGTACACCATGACCTCTGTATCTAACCCAGTGCTTCTCAAATAGTGGGGCGGAACCCCTGGGGGACGCAGTGCGATGCTGGGGAACATGCTTTTTTTTCCGTCGTAATACAATAAAGTGTAATTGCACATCCTTTTAAGTTGAACTATATCTCTTTTTTTGTTTCTTTATGTTAACAAGGATACAATGTTATGCAGAGGTGTAGCTAGAACTATTTTATAGACAAATGCTGTCATTTATAGTCATTTATTGCGGTGTAGAGTGGGGGCGAATTGTTTTCTTTTTGCTATGGGGAGTGCAAGAGAAAATAATTGAGAAGCATTGATCCATTCAGTGCACCACAGTGCTATCTTAGGTCAGTAGGTGGACTCGAACCTGAAACCCTCTGGGCCCATGTCCGGTTCTTTAACCACTAGGCCACCACTGCCCCTGATGATATTTCTGAAACAGCAACAACAGCAAGGTTGTGTGTGTCTAGGCAGCATCCAACAGAGCTCTGTCTCTAATTCAAACATTGGCTTCATCATTAGGAGAAAAATCCAACAGATATGGATCAAACCTGCATCAATAAGTGGAAATAACAGGTGGCCATTTTCAGATCAGACCACAGATAATTAAATTGGCCGTTTAGAAAGCTTTTAGAAAGGGGCCTTTATTCCTGTCTCTAAATAAGGATTTGGCAACAATATCGTTACAGACTTGTGCTGTCACATGTTGGCTGGAAGATTAGACACTCTGTTCCAGTGTTCCTGAAGTGGCGGCATCGTCCAGAACTTTTCAAAGAGGATCCAGAGAGTCTCCTTGTTCTTAATTGTCCTTGTCAGTTTTTATCCCCTGTTGAGATACAGGCTGCATTAGTTCTCCGACCCAGTCTGATCGCCAGTTGTGCGGCTGACGCTGCACTCCTGTTCCTCGAACTCTGCAGTACCACCTCTGCTTTTCCTCACCTGAGAGACGTTATACAATATCTATCACAGAGGAGCTTGCTTCCATCACAAAAATGCAGACACTTCAATTTTAGAGCATGTACTGTCCTCACACTTTTAATGTGGCTCCAAGTCCAACATCCCTTTTTCAACCCCAGGCACCAGCTCTCGCACTAATGAATCATCAGGTCAAAACCAAAAAGGATAAAATGCCTGAGCGTCGAATTGTTTAGTCTGGTAAAATGTCAGTTTGCTTTTGAACATTTGTTCTAACTGAGGTGAACTAATTCCCTATAAAAAAACAAATTGTAATCTGTTTTAATCTGGGACAGCAGTGGTGGCCTAGTGGTTGAGGAAGGAGACTTGGGTCCACAATGCTTCAGGTACAAGTCCACCAGCTGCCAGGTAGCCACTGAGGTGCTCTGATTGGACTTTGCATAGGTCCAAAAGGGTCCTGACCCACACAGCCCCCAGTGGGATCACAACACAAGAAGCCCAACAAGTATATAATTTGTTGGGCTCACAGTATGGTGCAGTGTGATTTGAGTGACAGCTGTGAAGACTGCTGCCCCTGAGACACGGGGACGGATTGGGGGGGTGAAGATGACTGAATATATACTGGATAGGTTATAATGAATAACTGCATTTGTCAAGGGTCTGTCTCTTATACACATCTAGATGTGTATAAGAGACAGCATACAACCTACAACAAAAACACCCAGTTCAGACAAAACAAAAACTTAAAGTGAGGCCTGTACAAATAACAAACCCCGGGACCTTAGCCCTTGATAATTTTGTACCTTGGTCTAGGGTACTTGTCTCTACACCTAGGAGTCCCCCTCCTAGACCAAGGTACGAAAAAAGTCCAAAAGTCTTTCACAGACCGGGACAGCCGAGGGAACCACCTCCTCGGGAGCCTGTCTCTTATACACATCTTTCCTCTTGAATTTTCAAAGTTTATTTTAACGAAAAGAACAAAACTTGACAATAAACAAAACAGACTCTAGAACAAATACTGTTCTCAAATACAACTAAAAAGTTTGGCTTCTTCAGCCCAAACCAAACTTCACCTAATATTACCATAAACAGACTTCTCAGGACATCAAACAACACGACAAACCAGGACAGCACATGACGGGACAAACCTAGACAATGAACCAACGCCGACTGAGTGAGGGAGAGGGGAATATATAGTGAGAGCACCGTGCTCACACTGATTACCCAAAGCCAGAACACAGGGAAAAGGAGGGGGAGAGACAGAGACCTCACAGGGGGTGAAGATGACTGAATATATACTGGATAGGTTATAATGAATAACTGCATTTGTCAAGGGTTGCTTATTATTATTATTATTATTATAAATGGTGTATCTTTTAATATATTAATATATACAGTATATGTGCAGGTAACATCTGTAAGGTACAGTATTGGACCAATAATAAGTTGATTAATGGTTTGTGCCAATTTGGACAGCACAAGTATTTCTCCTGAGGTTCGTTTAGAGTCACATGCAAGTAAATGATTGTCTGGTCATCTTGTAAGGAAAAGTAGTAACATTAAATGATGGAATCTATTAGTTATGGGTTTTTCATACAGCTAATAAATGGTTAATATGTTTCTAAATTTTACAATTTTTATATTCTTCATTGTTAATGCCACAGATTATTCCACATTCCTCTTAATTCCACACTCCTTGCTGTGAGGACTGTTTGCAGCCTTTACTGTACTTCTCTGCTGTTTCCTTCAACAGTCTCAGCAGTGTGACTCATTCACACTTCCAGCCACACTCTCAGCCTCTCTGTCTCTGCCTCAGCAACTGGGAACAGGAAAAAGAAAAAATAATAATCTAGAAGATGACCTTATTACTAGTTGTTTTTAACAAGTATTTACCCTGGGGAGATTCATAAAAATTCTAAAATAGCCCTGAAAGGCTGCACGATTGTTGAAGTAGGATTTTACATCACTATTTTTGTCTGCCAGGCCAAAAAGAAAGAGAAAAAAACAAAAGAGTCCATGCAGTGGCTGTGATCAACACTCCAGACTGTTGTCAGTTGGTCTGTGGTGATCTTTGCCAGCTGACATTTTTTACCAATATCGTGAAAGCCATTCCCTGAAGAATCGTCACAGTCTGTGAACATGATTTATATTAAAATGCACCAGTATATAAAGTCTGTAAAAAGACTGCTTACACAGTAGGTTCATTATTTTTTTCCTTTTTTGAATGGGTAAGAACAGGCGTGATATACTAAATACATGATATACTGTATTTGTCCAGCTTTTACACCAGCCCTGCATGTCAGCTGCTGTGATGTAGTGACCGCCCTTAGACCAGATGCTATAGGATTGTAGAAAATGTTTTTCTTTCTAATTTTTTCAACCTGTTCTCTCTGAGTAGGCCATTCATTATCATCTCACTGTGTCTATACAGAGATTACTAATAGTAGTAACTGAATGATAGTGATACTGCAACTTGCAGTATCTGCCAATAGCAATCCCATATCTTCTTCCCCTCACAGTGTGCTGCAGACTACCGTAGCTGAAGCAATAATGTCAGTTTTTGGCATGAGATGTTGAAATGACATGGTGAAATGGTTGAAATTTTGACCAACACTAGATGATACTAATAAGATTTTCCTTAAGAGAGACAAGGATGGACAGGGTCGGGAATGATGTGATTAGAGGAACAACACAGACAGGAATGTTTTGAGAAAAGCTAGAGAAGACAGATTGAGATGGTTTGAACATGTTCAGAGGAGAAGAATGATCCTAGAGATGGAGCTACCAGGTAGGAGACAAAGAGGAGATTGAAGGATGCAGTGAAGGAGGACATGGAGGAAGGATAAAGCCAAAATGAAGGATGAAAAAGACCAGACCAATTCCTCAATGTGATATTAATTGCTGGTAGTAACAAAACTGAATAGTATTATTATTATATTTAGTATGACTATTCTTTGTCATCCAGTTCATAGTTAGGTTTAGTTAAGACTTGTCTTTGGCACATGGATATTAAGTAAATACGAAACACTTCTAAAACTCATTTGAGTACCACAATATTTACCTTCTGGCCAGGGAAGACACATGGTGTGCGAAAGAGGTAAAAAAAAATAATTTCTGTCACCTGGAAAAACCATCGCTCAACAGAGTAGGGGATTTCAGACACTTATCACCCACATACAAAGCCCTCTTAGAAAAAAATACCCAAAACAGGAAGGAGCTGAAATGCCTTTCCCCTCACTCACAGAATCTAGCGTCTGTGCTACAAAGTAAGAGTAAGAATCGAGGAAGTCTCTTGGATGAGAGAGACTAAAAAAGTAAATCTCCAGTTGCCCTATGAAACTCCTTAACCTTCATCAGTTGTGTGGTCCATCACACATCTAACCCCACCTCTGTCATTAGACTTTAGATTTTTTTCACAGGTATGCAATCTCTTTTAGGTTAAATATCCTAAAATGCTCCTGTCAGTTAGAACTGAAGAAGCCTCTTGGACAAGGGGTGAAATGTCTTCAAGAAAAAAATTCTGTCCAGTTGCTCTGGAAGTAAAAATGTATGGATCATCAGTCAGGTGTAAACTGAAGAAGCGACTTTAACAAATGGTAAAACCTTCTTCCAGTCAGAATGTTGGAAGTCAGACCATCTAAACATTAGTCCAATCCACTGACATGCCAAGCTGTACATTCACAGCAGTTCAGCTCAGACATCCTCACTCTGCCTTCAGTCTCTTACATAAGCTGCTGTCAGCACCTCAGTCCAGTCTTCCAACCTCACAGTATATTAATGGCAGAACGCTCAGTGCAGCTTTGCCACAGGGGTCTTCAGCTCATGGTCCCCAGTGTTCATGACGTTAGAGTGAAGCTTGGGGCTGGAGTTCACGTACACAACCAGCACGGCAGTAAGCTGGGGCCGTGTCTCCTCTGTGTCTTTCTGAATGACTCGGCCTCACCCTTCGTGATAGTCTGTCTCCCCCCGTGCCTCTGCCTCTGACTGCCTGATGTGCTCTCTCCGCTCCCCTGAGAAAGGGAGCGGTGAAGAGGCACGGAGAAGGGCAAAGCAGAAAGTGTAGGATAATGTCATCAGTTAATGTCTATTTTCTGCCTGAATTGACAATTGCTTTCTGTCAAGCGAGCTGCTATTTCTGTGGTTAGAATTTGGAGGTGAGCAATAATTTTTGAAGCAGCAGTCCTGCAAATGTTCGGTTTCCGTGTAACTCAAGAGGAAGAAGCCATTAAACTGAGAGAGATAGTGGAAATAATGAGATATTTCCCCAGCATTTGGTGTAAATGAACATTTAGCAATACCTGCAATGTAAGTACAGCCCACTCAAGTTTCATTCTATGGAAAGGTGAGGTGAAGTTTACTGTAGGGTTTGCAGTATAGAGTGCATTTTTTAATCTTGTTTAAAAAGGAGTGTAGTTTTTTTTGTTCAAGCTTTTTGCTATACTGTATATATAATTTCTTACAAGTTTGTCTAACAAAATTATTATGAGTCACTGGACTTTCAATTCTTGTGCATTAGTACTTTTATGATTTTTTTAATGCCTTTTCGATAGAAATGTGAAATCAGTTCTTGTTATAGTTTTAATTAACTTAAGAAATTCAGATAGATAGATAGATAGATAGATAGATGAGGTTGATGAGGCAGCTTCATTATAGGAGATAATCTGTAATAGTGCCTTGTTACAGCCAGATTAGAAGAACAGGTAAATCAATAAAAAAACAGAATAGCCTGATGAGGGGAATATGTTTTTAGCACTAAATGGGTGGAAATTGACGCACACAATGATGACAAGCAAACTCCATACAGAAAGCATTTCCTTTCTTCCTTAGAATACAAATGCAATCTTTTTTACCAATGAGTTGAAAATGTTTACCCCATGTCAAGCAGTACAATCACAGCTTTGGAACCTTTCGTGCTCCAGCTCATGTTCTGTTCTGTGTATACTCCTCCATCAGTACAACAAGACCCCGAGACGTTTCTCTCTGAGATGCTGCATGTCATGAATATATTATGGCAGGTGGAGCCATCATGGACGCAGAATGAGAGTCTCAGGGAAGCGCTCTTCTGTTAGTAAGGTAGTTTGTCTGCAGCTGCAGCTCTGTAATCTCTCTCTAACTGGGATATATGTCAGGATTTCAGCACAACTGTAGACAGCAGGGGAACTCTGTTTGTCAGGAAACTGAGAATATAACTAACAAAACACAGGCTGTTTCAGTGAGACTCTTTTTTTTCATGTCCCTTCTCAGATACTCTGTCACATTGTCATTGAGGCAGCTTCAGGCAGACAGAGCCTACAGCCCAACAATAAAGTCATCTTCAGAATAGAAAGTTGTGTTGATGATGGTGTCACTTTTTAAACTTACAGAATTCAGTCAGACACATGATGTCGCCACTGTAAATGTCACCGATCTTACTGGCACAGTTTTACGGGGGTTGATATTGTCGTCCTGCCAGGTTTACTATTGGTTGAACCAGCTGTCAGTCACAGGCTGTGGCCAATCATCCTGATTTGATGACCATAACGTCTACTTATCTTCATACTCATACACGAGATTATGTGGAACGTGCAATTGAGTTCATAGCGTTGCCTGAAGAACAGATAGTCCCAATGTAATTGAAAGGAAAATTCACCCCATTTACATAGGCTTACATAGAAATTGCATCACTTCTGAAATCGAAAGAGTGCATGCAGTAAATTTTTGCGGTGTTGCCCTCCCCACAGTACATTCTAGTTATATATATATAAAAAAAAAGGTTTCATCTGACTGACTCCAATCCATCACGCCTTAGAAGAAGTTCCATCCTATTCATCTGTTCATTCTTTTTGTTCAACCAGTGAAGCAGGAAACTACTGTGTATTTACTCAGTCCAGTACATCTGGTTGTGTGTTGGTCTCCACAGTAAAATTGTATTCTACAACTTTGTTCCCTTTGAAATGGTTTTAATGTCTGCAGGGATTTCATCCTCTTCCCGTGGCTCTTTTACCTATGTGTCCATCCATCCATCCATCTTGGTCCACTTGATTGTTTGTCAATAGTTTGTACTGTTTTTTTTTTCTCTGGAACCACTGTTAAACCCCTTCTGAAGTCAAATTGGCTTTGTAATTCTAGTAATTTTTAAGATGCAGTCCCTTCTTATGCTCCCTTCTAGAACAGACAAGACTCTGTACTGTTCCTAAGGACAGTGTCCAAATCCTCTTCAAATGGAGTGATATTCTCCATTCACACTGTTCTCTATGGTCACTCCATCTCCTAAACTCACCTATTTCCTCTCTCATCTGACCGGTCATCTTCCACCATTTCTCTGTTTCGTCAGGTGTCTGTCTGGTCCTGGGCTGTATGATTTATCCTGATGGCTGGGACAGCGAAGAGGTGCGACGGATGTGTGGGGAGCAGACGGACAAATACAGCCTTGGAGCCTGCTCAGTCCGCTGGGCCTACATCTTGGCCATAATGGGAATCCTTGATGCTCTCATCCTCTCTTTCCTGGCCTTCGTCCTGGGTAATCGACAGGACGGCCTTATGTCTGAAGAACTCCTGGCCGAAAGCAAAGGTAAGTAAAATAAATAAATATAATATCCAGACAAGGAGCTTTGTACTTGCAATTTATTCTCACACATGACATGATAAAGAAACATTTCATTAGTAACTTGTTTAAATATTTAATCATCAAGAGGAGGGTATTTTCTTTTTTTCTATTCTAGATCTTACTATTAGATATACTCTAATACTTTGCGATACACTATATGTAATATAGAATGTAAATATGAATTTTGCTCCATTAACATATATTTAACATTTTCAATGTAGGTAGTTCCCTTAGCCTGGTCATATTGGCTCCTGATCCAGGATATTGATATGTAAGTTTCAGCTGAATGCAGCCCCAAACCTGGACAGAGTCAAGTATTCATCATTTAAATGCAGCCCCAGACCGTTGTCTGACTCTGACATCATTGTTGTCTGACTTGTATCTGACTGGAAATTGCCCAAAAAGCCAATTAAATAGGGACATTGTTTAAAAAAAAAAACTATCAATCTATTGAGAGACAAAGTATTGGACTAGAATGGTATTTTCCAAAGATTTATAAGCCTAGAAATTAAAATATCTCAACATTTTGTACAGACAGTATTTAAATGAGGGTGAGATGACTCTGTCAAGTTCTGGGGCTGCATTCAGCCACTGCCCTATGCATTATTGAGCTGAAACTTATTGGTTAAACTAGGGGTGCCCACACTATGTTTGGCTTGGGAGCTAATTGACCAGACAAAAGGGAACCAACTACACTGAAAATATATGTTTGTTATATGCAATTGTGTGTAAACTGTATATATATATATATATATGTGTGTGTGTGTGTGTATATATATATATATATATGTATAGAACAGTATCTGTGATATGAAATATTCATACAAATGTTTTCATCTGTCATGGCAGAGCAAGGAACAAAACAAAAGTTTTTTTCCCATGCATTTGTTAGCATTAATTCAACACCATGGCATGACATGTACTCTTTTTGATTGTGGAACATTACTAAAAAAAAGACAATATGTTCCAACACTCATCTACTTTACAGTCTGTACGTGGGATGATAGTGACACTAATGGCCTTTGCATGCATATGCAATTGCATTTCACTTGTACCTCAAACCAAGCCACAAAGCGCAAATGAGTTCCCACGGTGGAATGAGAAGAAAGTAGGGTTTATGACATGTAACCTGTCATGGACTGGAATATATATATATATATATATATACATATATAATATTTAATATATCTTAAAATGATATATTACACTTTTAATAAAATCTGGGTGTAACGGTGTAATAACTTTCAGACAGGGCAATAAAGCCCTTGGCTCAGCAGAGATATGAACAAAATTCTTTCCCAACCCCAGTGACCTTAAAGTGACAATTTTGAGCTGCAATGTTAAAAAGAAAGATGAACACAAATACATGGGGGTCGGATTATCAGTGGCTTTGTCTGGCAATAAGTGGTGTCATGGTGCAGCTCATTGGTGGAGCAGCTCTGAGCTTAGAGCCCTGGAGATGCTTTCATTAGTGGATTATTTACTACAGAGTCATAGACCTTATCCGTGATGCCATCTACTGGTGTTGGAGAGCAGTACAGACAGAGGCAGAGGAGACCACATGCTATAAATAGCATGACCTTGAGGAAGAGAATGTGGATCTTTGTAAATATTTTTAACGATGTTTTCTTTTTTTTTCCTCAGAGGGTGGCAACGCCTAATCAACTCAACATTGTAAGTAAGAGCAAATCCATAGATTCTGTTGCTGCATTGAACCTTATCACGGCAGTAGTTGAGAATAACTATGATCTTGTTGGTTAACATGCTACTCTAGGGCCAGGAAATTCATAAATGGGGCAGTGGTGGTTGATGAACCGGACTGGGGTCTGGAGGGTTACAGGTTCAAAACCACTAACTGACATGTTATCACTTAGGTCCACTGAGCATGGCATCATCCTCCACACACTGCTACCCTATCCTTTTTTTTATAAATATAACGTAAATAAGTATAGTTGAATACTTGGCCTCCGTCATTATAAATTAGTAAGCAAAAAGAGGCCAGATTGAGATGGTTAGGACATGTTAAGAGGAGGGACAGTGGATACATTGGTAGAAGAAAGATCTTAGAGATGGAGCTACCAGGTAGGAGCCAAAGAGGAGATTGATGGATGCAGTGAAGGAGGACATGGAGGTAGTTGGAGTTAGAGTATAAAATACAAGAGACCAGGGGGAGATGGGAAATGGTGACTTGCTGTGGCAACCCCTGAAAAAGACACAAGGCCAAAGGAGAAGAAGAAGAAAGGAGGAACCAAAGCTGGTATTTTAACTTACTCGACGGTACTTAATTATCAATCAATTTTGTTTACTTTGAACATAACATAAAATGTTCACATTTTATATGTTTGTTTGCATATGTGAACCAAAGGAAAGAAAAGGAACATTCTGCACAGCTAATGTTAAACAAAGATCTATTCTTTGGCAGACTTCTGAACAACATTTCCATTATTCGTCATAAAAGCAATCCATTCTGTTTGTACTGAACTCCCTCCTTTTATCACTGTGTATAGGACAGCACGGTTGACCACAATTCTGAAGTGCAGTATGTCTGTAAAGATAATTTTTGAAAGTGGTTGTAGTTTTATACACTTTCTACCACAATGTTCTGTTTTTCCATCACGCTCAGGTTCCTGATTATCCATCTGTCCGTTTTCATTACGGTCCCTTAACATCAGCATTAAGGAAGGAAAGAAGGAGTCCACGCCTGTGTCAGAGGAGGAGGAGGAGGAGAAGGAGGAGAAGAGTTCTATGAAACCAGCCAACCTGCCTCTTACATCTACCTGCCAAAAAAACAACTATATTACTACAGATGAGTCCATTCCACTAATAGTCCCTGCTTCATTCCCATCACCCAGATGGAGCCCACTTCTATTCCAACATCCATGGAGTTAACTGCGCAGCGTTACACGGGCCATGGCAGGGGCAGAGACTGTTATTGGGTTGAGATGCAAATGGACTTTAAAGACAGGATGGAATCAATGGGTTTGTCACCTGCAGTACGAGCACAGACATACAAACACTTATATACACGCAAGGCACCACACAGTCCTCCACACCGACGACATTCAATCAACACGTTGACCAGTTGTAATAACCGATGTGAAACTATGTTAACACTTAGCCGTGTGTTTAAACGTCAGAATTTGTGTCACTTTCGTTCGTTCTGGGTTTATTTCGTGAAAAGAAACGTTCAATTTCCGAAACACTGGGTTACTGTAAATCTATTGTGTATCAGATGTAATGTTTTAAATTTACCCAACTCTTTTTTTTTTCCTTTGCGTATATGCTTCTTTATTCTCCTTTATTTATTATAAAGAAACAGATATTTAAGACTGTTTTATAAGAAGATTATTACCAAAATGAGAGAAAAGGATTTGATGGTATGTACATTTGAGTTTGAAAGATTTCGAAATTTTAACAAAGGCCAGTTGATGCTCTGCTAGCTAACTTTGCACAGTGCTATAGTTTGAGTAAAAATAACCTGACAAAAAAAATATTTTATAGTCTGTACACTGTGATGGGGCTAGTAGGATTATCTGCTGCAGGACTCATAGATGTGTATAGTGTGTATGTGTGTGCGTTTGTATGTGTGTTTGAGTGCATGCACATACATTACTTTTAGTGTGAGTGTGCCGTGCGCAGTAGCTTGTCGGGCTCGTAAACTCATATTCCAGCCGGACACATGGTTCAGCTGTTGTGTAGCGAAACTTGTCTCTTTATGTGTCTCTATAGTTTCCTTTTGACTTTGTTGGGACATACAGGGTACCAGACTGAAGCTTATGATGTGGAAGGAGACAGACATGACTGGGGGGAAAGATAGTGAGTCAGTATGGCCTGTCCCAGTCTCATCTATGGATGTGTTTTTATGTAAATAGATATTCTATAAATAACGAGATATTAGAAAAACGTGGACATGACAATAGAGAGATTCCTCCAAAAAAAAATATATTAACACTTAATAAAGGTTTTCACTCTAAAACACTGATGGGTTGTGTCCTTTTTGTGACTGAAAAGGTATTTTGGGGCCTAGAGGAACCAGATTGGAGTCCAGAGGGTTGCAGGTTCGAATCCACTAACTGCTAGGTCATCACTGAGATGCACTGAGCATGAATTGTCCTGTTCACTTTGGTGATGGGTTAAATGCACAGGTCTAAATTCTATGTGCGCTGTGGTGTGAATCACAATGTCAAGGAATTTGCTTTCCTTCCTTCCTTATTTGTTTGGCGCCAGTAAATGTTTTGGCACTGACTTTTCCCTGCAGATTTAGTTCCCTTCTAATCCAAGTCACATGTCTTCACCACAACACTGACAAGAATGAGAAAGAGGGGGGAAATTTGAAAAGACTTGTAGATGAATCATGAATCATTTAAAACATATTGTTGAAACATTTACTGAAGGATTTAAGAAATCCATTTCTAAAACCAGGGATAGTGGACACGTTGGTAGAAGAATGATCCTAGAGATGGAGCTACCAGGTAGGAGACAAATAGGAGATGGATGGATGTAGTGAGGGAGGACATGGGGGTAGTTGAGAAAAGGGACAAGCTGAAAGGAGAACTTCTAATTACACATTAAGTGAAGGTACAATAATAAATAGAATATATAAAAAAATAGACTCGACTTGTGATGTAATACAGTACATAAAGTAAAAAAAAGTCTCAGAATCAGAACGCCTTTCTGTGAGTTCTCTGAGTGTTGGCCAATCAACAAACAGTTCCTTTATGACTAAAACAACAGGCGGAAACGCGCGATTTAAAATTCTTAGCCCCCACCGCCTTAGCCTGGAGAGGCGGAAACCAGACTCTAACTTCAGTCACAACAAAATGGGAGCGACGCTGGGGACACCGAGGAACTGTCCTCTTTGCGACGAGCTGACCGAGGACCCTGTAGTTCTCAAGTGTGATCACCGCTTCTGCTCACGATGTATCGGGGATCTGTGGAGCACCAACCCGAAAGGGCCGTACAGATGTCCGTTGTGGAAGTGCAAGACTGTCTACAAGACTCTGCCGTTCGATCGCAGTTTGATAAAGCGGATGTCCAGTCCGAGTCTGAGGACTCAGCCCTCCGGAAACACAGGTGCTCATCATTCTCACACCGAATCAGGGACTTAACCGTTGACGGACCGGTTGAGCTGTTTTGATTCTTAGAACCGAAAACACGGGTGAATGCAGCTGGAGGCTAACCTTAGCTGTAACAGTTAGCATTGTGGCAGTTACTCGATGTGATACGGATTTATTACGTATTTAATCATATGATATACGTGCGATGTCACATATTTGTGAATGTATTTTATTTTTTATCTACAATATGATTTTTATTTATTATAACTGTTACAAAGATATGTCACGTAATCAGCATATTCCGTTTTATTAACTCCTTGACTGTTAGAATTGCTCATTAAATGTCTTGTCTCTTATAAATGTAGGGAACAAATCCGTTAAAAAAAAGTCAATTAAAATCAAACCCGAGCGGAAGAAAATTTTTCAGGCAATAATTCAATAATGATTTAATTCTGTACAATTAACCACAATTCCAAATTAGTAATGTTGTAATGTTAATTGTTAAACTGTTTTCGTTCAGGCAATTTGAGTGGACACACCTGGGGTCCTCAGGGGTCCAAAAAATTTCTATTATTTTTTTAGTTTGGATTTCGCTGGGATTTTGGTAACTTTTGAATTGAGCTGCTGCAAGTGAGGTTTTGTAAATAAAGTATTCTGGTCAGTTGGAGAAGTGAAGAAAGAAATATATTACAAGCACCGTGTCTCAGAGTGTTTTAAATCATGTTTGGAATCAGAATACCTTTATTGTCATTATACTGGCAGTACAACAGAGAAGAGAAAAAACAGTATCACGGTGTGAAGACAAAAGCAAGGAACAACAGGATGAAAAATAAAGTAGAGTGAGATAAATATATAGATAAATATTAAAGAGTTCAAAAAAGAAAAAAAACATTTATGAATTATTGCACATATAATGAATAATTATACTATAGTGAGGAATATGATAATTATTCTGGGGTAAAAAGAGATAGTCAGTGCATATGGGGATTGAGAATGGCTACAGCCTTGGGAAACAACCTGTTTTTGAGTCTGTTCTTGCTTTGAAGTAGTGAAGTTTTAAAGCAGTGTTAGGCATCAAGATAATTAATTTAGGTGTAACATTATTTGTTTTCATCTCTGTCGCTGATCATTTCATGTGCCAAATGTATAATTCTGCTTTTTAAGGAATGTTTTTCAGCCCAATTTCTAGCTTTTAGCCAATAATGAAAAGGGGCTATAGTGTAAAGATATTACATTTTAATGGCAATCAAATATAACATCAGCTCTGTGTGCTCACTCTTTTTCCTAATGTAGCCACGTCAAAAACGAATCTCTCAGCGCCAACAAGGCCTTCACTCGGCAGTCGACTCCTGGGCAAGAGAAAGTCCAGCACCCAAATAACAGATCAACCTGTTCCAAAGCAACCATCAGTTTACTTTCCCAGTGAGCTCTCCGATACCAACGAGACTCCCTCCACATCTGCCTCCAGATCTGATGAATCAGAATCAGAGCAGCCAACCACTTTCATTCCTCAAAATCCGGAAGTCTTCCCAGAATGTACATCGCCCTCTCCCTGTGACAGTTTGTCATCCTGCAACAAGTGTGGCAGTGAGATGTCACCTGAGTGTAATGTGCCAAAAAATCTTCCAGTGCAGCAGAGCCAAAGCAAGCCAGATGTTGTCATAGACCTGGACAGTTCCATTGAACTTGACATATGTGAAGCTCCTCTTCTCATCACACCAACGAATAGAGCTGGAGACGCAGGACTTCATACCCCACCAAAGAAAGCTACCCCTACCCCCACATCTGGCTCCTCTCCACAGGTGTCTCTACCAGAAGCCAAACCATCTGTGCCTTTCACCAAACTCCCGGCTGCTACAGGTCACTCGAGCAGTTACTTTTCAATGTCGGAGAAACAAGACACCGTGCACTGCCACTACTGCCCCAAGTCTGTGTACGTGTCTGCTGTGAAGACCTGTCTGGTGTGTGGAGCCTCTATGTGTACTGAACACCTACGTCCCCACCTGGAGTCTCCTGTCTTTCAGAATCACACACTGGTGTCACCCATGGTGGACACGTCTGCCTGGAAGTGCCAGGAGCATCAGGAGACAAACAGAATCTACTGCAGCCAGTGTAAAGTGTGTGTGTGCACTGTGTGTACCGTCATTGGCTCCCACCGTGACCATGCCTGTATCAGCATCAAGGAGGCGGAGAGGGAGCTCAGGGTGAGTAGGGAAGTGTTGAATAATAAAATGAATGTATTAATGGTACTTTTCAGACCAACAAAAATGATCAGTTAAGTTGAACTTTATTCAATAACACTGTTCAGTAACAGATAAAAATACAATCTAAAAGCTATAGACTCACTCTCTCCGTTTACTCCTATTCTTTAAATCACTCAATGTCTTCATCTCCAGTGTCTGAGTTTGACTTTGTTAGGAGATTACAGCATCAGGCATGCTTGGGTCCATCTCGTCATTGTCCGAGTCAGTCTGGTTGCTGTTTTTTAGCAGTATTGGGCAGCTTTGGAGCATAAGAAAATCATACTTCTACATTTGACAAATGTGTGCACCATTTGAGATCAGATCATCTCTTGAATCACAAATAAAACCCGCTGATGATTTATGAGAAAAAATTCGGATCTCTTTTTAGTGCGGCTTAATGTTCCTGGAAAAAAGGGTATGTAAACTTCCATCATGTGACTTATTTTGACCCCAGGGTAACCTGAAGGAAGAGATCAAAAACCTGCAGAATGCCGAACATCAGGTCAACCAAAGAGTGGCTGAACTGACGGAGAAGTCGGAGACTTTCACTGTAAGAACACTCTCTTCTCTCATGTAGTCCTAAAATCAATTTTGCATATTTTCACCCCCTTAAAATAATTCCCCACGTCACAAATGTTGTTGTATTACAACTATTTTGATTAAAATACGAACTAAACATCATATTTTTAACAAATGGTTCAGTTTTTTTGTGTTCTGAAAAAATAATAATTTTAAGAGGGTGACCGTATGAAAATATCTATATATTATATAATATATATAATTGAGTCACAATTCACCTTGACATCTCATGATTGAAATTACTTGTGTTCAGCAAGTTCTCAGCGAAGCCCGGGAAGGAGTGAAGCAGCAGTATATGGCCATCAGGGAGGTGGTGGAGCAGGAGGAGCAGTCAGCTCTTGCTTGTGTGATGAAGGAAGAGAGAAGAGTGATGGATGGACTGGGGGTAAAACTCAGCCAGCTCCATCGCTCTCTGAAGTCCATCCAGAAAGCTCTCCACACTCTAGAGGGACTGGCTGACACCAAGTCGGAGATGCACGTTCAAAACCAGTCTTTTATCATGGTGGGTTAGACTTTAATGGGAGCACAACGAGAACAGTGTTAATATAAATAAGTATGTATTAATATGTTTTTATTTCTCTTTTCTGTCATAGGAGTACAACAGTGTCACCCTGCTGTGAGTGATTCTCATGATCAAGACGTTTTTAATCAAATGTAATCCTATTATTATACACAAATCACCATCTTTATT
This sequence comes from Paraplagusia blochii, assembly GCA_016785265.1. Taxonomy (NCBI): domain Eukaryota; kingdom Metazoa; phylum Chordata; class Actinopteri; order Pleuronectiformes; family Cynoglossidae; genus Paraplagusia; species Paraplagusia blochii. The sequence continues at coordinate 58,065 of JAFBJS010054928.1, read as the reverse complement.
ACCCCCTCACAGGGCTAGTAAGATGTCTAGTTGCCCGGAGCAGTTTGAAGCCCCAGAGGAAGTAGACCGACTTCGGTTGAAGTGTTTGCAAAGGTGGATGGAGAAACGACTGGACGCAATCACCATATCTGAGCCCGGCAAAGACCAAGATCTCTACAGACTGCTGTGTAAGACTGATGGCTCTCCTAGAATGTTGTCTGGTGCTTTATTTAGAACTTTTTAAACAAAGAATCAATGCCTAGAGTTGTCATGCTGGCTCTGTTAGGACTTTTTTTTTTATTTAACAAATCTATTTTCATTGATCATCAAAGAAAATGCACATAAAAAGCTACAAAGCTCTAAGAAATAAAGGATGAATCAACATGTACGCTTTAACAGCTCTTTTTGATGTCTTCTTTTATAGTGAAGATTCAGGGAGCATCACTCTGTTTTGATGTTCTTTTATTATTTATATTGGTACAGTATAAATGAACTGGGAGAAATTGGAATGTTTTTAATTTCCTTATAAAAGAAACCACCATCTTCTTTTAAAGTGTTTATTTCTACATTCCATCCTTTACACCCAACTGCTCCTGAGGCCATGTTGAATCAGCTTCATATTCCTGACCTAACATGTTCTTTCTCCCTATAACCAGATGGTTTCATCCCCGTCCTGGATGCAGACACGGCACATTTGAAGTTGCGTCTGTCAGAGAACAACAGAAAGGTGACCTACACCGACTCACAGCAGTTCTACACCGAGCACGAAGCTCGCTTTAGCTGCTTCCCGCAGGTCCTGGCCTCCTGTGCTCTGGAAGGTGGTTGCTGGTATTGGGAGGTGGCCGTGTCCATGGACAACGGCCGCTGGAAGGTGGGGCTCTGTGAGGGACAGATGGAGAGCAAGGGTCAGAAGGATAACTCCTGTCTGGGCTTCAACGCTCACTCCTGGTGCATGGCCTGCGATAGGAAGAAAGTAGAGGCCCAGCACAACAAAGTGTTCACTCCGGTGGCTGTAGACAGCCTGCACAAGGTGGGAGTGTTCCTCAACTATGAGGAGGGAATTCTGTCCTTCTTTAATGTAACACCAGGGGGCAGCCTCGCACTACTGCACTCTTACAAGCACAGGTTTTCTGCTCCTCTCTTTCCAGCCTTTTCTGTGTCAAAAACACACCTGGCCATCTGTGATCTGTTCCATGTCTGAGCCGTGACAGACACTGACAACTGGAGGCAAGGTTTCAGTAAAATAATATAATCTATAAAAATATAGCAGTGAACTAGTTTTCTGGAAGTATTTTCTATGCTGTGAGTGATTTTCTTGTTTTTTTTATATGTTTTTATAATGTTAAGTGGTAGCATTGCAAAGTTACAGACTTGTAGTTTTACCCATTATACAGTGTCCATCATTGGTATTCACACCTTTGGATGATTTACACTTTTAATGCTTTTATAAATCAATTATGGGTCAATAAAATTGTAGAAAAAAATACATTTCTACAAGCAATGTCAATATACTCAAAAAATTTTAAAGGACCATAATTGTTTACCCGTGTTAAGTGGATGAACTTTTGCAGGATTCACAACACTGATTCTGTGCAGAACAGTTTTAAACAATCTACAGTCATGGAAACATTATTAGACCACTCTTTCTTTAATTTCTTGTCCATTTAAAAGTCTGCTTCCACTTAATCTACATTAATCTGGACAAATATAATAACAACAAAAAAGGCTCATAATTAAAGTTTAATTTCAGAGCTGATTTCTGGCCATTTTGCATGGTTTTATTGACAGTGACAAAAATCACTTCCGTTCCTACATCACTAGCAATAACATTGTACTGACAAA